>JAOEHV020331524.1:0-20614 GCA_025447995.2 Isaurus tuberculatus | reverse complement strand
ACCTGACTCCCCTAGGCCAACCTGACTCCCCTAGGCCAACCTGACTCCCCTACGCAAACCTGACTCCCCTAGGCCAACCTGACTCCCCTAGGCCAACCTGACTCCCCTACGCAAACCTGACTCCCCTAGGCCAAACTGACTCCCCTAGGCCAACCTGACTCCCCTACGCAAACCTGACTCCCCTACGCAAACCTGACTCCCCTAGGCCAACCTGACTCCCCTAGGCCAACCTGACTCCCCTAGGCCAACCTGACTCTTATGGAGAGGATACACATGTACCGGACAGTTGACTGATTTCTTAAATGTAAACAGGGTTTGTAAGGATTAATTGTTCTGAACTTTTATGACTTTTCTAGGACTTTTAAAAGGATGTTTTAAAACAAATTTTAGGAACTTCTGAAGCTTAATATTTGAGCAGCTTAAGATACTGAAATACACAAAATTAATTGGAAAGGCCAGTTGATAGTTGATATTCTAGATTCTGTGCTAATGGTATGAAGGCCATAAAAATGTTTCTGGTTTTCTTCTGTTTTGACCTAAGACTGCAAAGAAAACAACCTACAAATAGATTGCTTTGTTGCAATATCCTATTTTCAGAACTTTTTAAAAACTTTTTAGAACCTTGAAAATTCTTGTTAGGTCTTTTTCGATACAAAAATTTATGTTTTGAAATTTAAGGAATTTTTAGGGTTTTTTATGACTGTACAAACCCTGTGTAAAAATGGGCCCAGGAGAAACCATTTGAACACTTTTTGGGAAAAAAAGAAGAGAGATAGATTAATCACTAATGTAACTATTTGGCTTTAAGGTTACAGAACACCTTGGACATATACTTTGGAAAAATTTTGATTGCGTGCTTTGTATTAAAGCTATCCCATTGAATTTTTGTGAAAATAAAGCCCGATAAATGTAGTTTTAGAAATTGTGTGCAAAAATAAAGAATTATTTAAACAACTTATGTTTTGATCCCGAAAGGTGAAACTGTTGTTTTCGCGCAGCGCGCTAATGCTCCAACATGTTTTGCAAATCATCCATCAAATATATTTATTTGGATTCCTGAATAATTGAACTATCAAAGTGTCTGTGGTCGATATGGGTTTTCTGCCTTGTTTTGACGAAATTTTGTCATGTATTTCGAAATAGACATTAATTTATGTGTGAAAGTTCTATAATACCGCTCATAACTCCAGAAATATAAAAAAGCAACATTTTTCCGACACTGTTGATTGTCAGGTTGTCACTGATAAGCTGTAAAAATTTCATAAAGATTGATTAAAACCAGGCCGAGTGTTTTGAAATTCAGGCAATGTAACCAATTTTTGTTGTTGGAAAAAACTGCATTTAAAGTTTTGGTGGCAAGTGTGATAGTGTTTCAATGCCCGACCCACCCAGGGAACAGGGCAGATTGAATGATCACTACACTGATGAGGGGTCAGGAGGGAAGACTGATACAAATATCACTGTATTGGGGAGGGGACAGGGCACTTTTACTGATCACTGCACTTAGGAGGGAACAGAGGAGGGAGATTGACTCCTCACTGCTTTGGGATTGGTTAAATCAAAGTGTCACCAAAAACTCATGTATTAAATAATCAGCTGTGATAGATTTTAGTATTAAAATTAAATACAAAGAAATCTCAATCTTGCTCTTTCCCTAACCGGAGTTAAAACCATGAACCTATAATTTAGATTTGTTGAATTGGAGGATTTTTGGTTGTTTTTTTTTCATTTAACAAGTTCCAATATTTAAAACAAAAAAACAATCAATAATGGGTCATAATAAAAACACCCTGGCAGACTTATTTTGAACAGTTTTATCTTAAGCATAATTCTAAGAAAAGGGATTATCTTCTACATTAATTAGTAAAATTAATGTTAAATTCTGAGAAAAAATTCTTCATTGAGCATCCATCTTTTTAACATGGGAGTTACTCAGTTATCGATCGGTCCATCATTTTAAGTTTAAAAAGGATATTAAGTTCCACAGTGGTAAGAAAACTATAATGATCATACTATGCCGTAATTTTGGAACACAGACCAAAAGAGCTTTTACAGAAAAAGATAAAAACTACCCAAAATGAATTGTTTATGCACTAACAGAAACTTATGTTAATAAATTGTTATTTTATAAGATCCAATTGAAATGAAATACTTCTCACTGAAACTAACTTTTTATTTTTCACTAATTAATAAACGTGAAGCTAACAGAATTAGTTGTCAGCAGTTCCAAGAAAATGCTCACATTTAGCGCATAAGATTAAATTTGCTTGTCACTGAATAGTTTACTGTATTGTAGTAAATGAGTGTGCACAACATATATCAGTTAGTCAGTTTTCAGTAAATATTATTCAGAGTAAAGAACATAAAGCCATCCACATTAAAACATTTTGAATCAACAATCCTCAGCATAACTTACCATACAGTACCTTTACAGTATCTAACTTAACACTTAACTGATCACTTTTGGCATGCAAAATGTACAATAAACTGTAGATGGTTAAAAAAACTAAAAAAGGTCTTATTTGCAGCGAAATTTTCAATATGAAGGTATATGTCTAGCATTTATAGCACATGCACTTGGCTCTTCTTGGAAACAAACTTCTCTGAAAGCAACTTCTAAGTAATTGTTGGTTTGATAATTCACGGCAACTAGCACTTCAAACATTCGTCAAACATCTGATGGGATAATAATATTGAAAAAAAGGTTGTTTTCTAGGCAGTCTAAATTTTTACTGAACAGGGTTTTGTTTTCCCCTTTTTTAGGTTTTCATTTTATTAATACGGCTTGATCTTATTTTTGTTTAATAATTAATCAACCCTAGAAGTACTTGGAGCTCAACTTAATTCTTTGAACTCACATTCAGTTTCTCAGAAATTTTTCTCCACGAAGCAGATGAGTACGTTATATTACTTGTAATGGTATGATACTGTACTAAAACAAAAAGCTTGTTATTCCTTTGGAGGTTTTAAGGAAATACCTCTCAAAAGAATAATAAGCATTACCCACAGAGTTTATTCACTCAGTCTACTCAAGTTTTCAGTTGAGGTTGATACCTTACAAGAGTTTTCTGAGTTGAGGGAAAAACTAAAACATTTCATTGGACAGTACAGTTATATGATTTAAGAACAGCAATATTCAACACTCTGACTGTAAAATATCTTATAAACAGGCTTTGTGTACATACGATAAAATTCTCTATGTACAGTTTTTTTCCATTCAAACAACTAGCCTAACAAACTTACCACGTACTGTCGAATTATGAACACAGTCCAGGCATTTTGAATAAATGAAGTTCCATTTTCATCTATAAGCATGAACCTTTTTGTCACATATTAATTAAGAAATAAATCAGCATTCTACAAACTAGAAAATGGTTCTGTAAGCCTTGTTGGACATTCATTTCAGCCCACTAACAGGCAGATCACGTGAGCATGTGCCTGCAGTACTATATATTCAGCAGCAAAATAAATCATTGAAGCTATCTTTACAATAAACAAGGGAAGGTGTCTATCGAAAGGAGGTCGTTTACTTCAACACATAAACAATTTGCAACTTATCGCAGTTGAAAAAAAATCTTTAAAAAATGTTAGGAAATGAAGAAGCTATAATTTAAAAATTTCTTAGCATCCTTAAATAATAACTTGGTTCAAATTATAATAAGTTAGTATGAATTATTTATTACTAAGTTCTTGGATAATAAATCATATTTTGGATCCATTTAATATATGACTTAAATTTGCATCAGTGAACAATCTTTACAGTGGCAGAATTTTAAAGACAACTTGATTAATAATATTATCATAAAATATCCTTAAAGTAAACAAAAGACGTCCTTTTACAATGCAACTGACCTTTTATATGTCAGACGTCAGACATGAATATGCATGATTGAACGGCTGCAAATTTCCAGGAAATTTTATGTATGGAAAGTACAGTGATGGTGCACTCTACCAATTTACAAAGTTAACATAATTTGAATTCTAGCAAGATTTTATTTTTAATTTCTACAACACACAGCTTTTCCAAAAAGTGAATTTAACCATTTTTTCAACGAGCAAAGTTAGCTGACGTAACAAATTTAACCAAACTTTAGCTTTAGAAACAAATAAACAACATGCAAATTTGTCTTACCAGAAATCATTTGTTTAGAGGTATGAAGTATGACTTCCTGCAATTGAACATTTTAAAAAACTCTAACTTCCAGCATTAGATTTTAATTTTTCTAGGCCATTTAAGCAATATTTTTGCCCAGCGGTTGCCCAAAAAATTATAAGAACTGCTCACATGATTTAAATATACTCTAAATATAACTTGGGTGTCAATGATATTCACAGACATTTGTAAACATGATGAGACGCATACCGGTAATCATAACAAGGCTTAATGGATTGTTTAGTTTCAGGGCAAACATTCATTTCTTTCTTTGTTTTTAATGGAATAAAATCTGCAATAACTATTTTATCTATTAAATAACTACCACTTAAGACAGGACTTTAATCACCTGATTCAGCAGGATTTCAATTAATTGAAAATGAGAAAATAAAACTGTTTTCAAGCCTTGAAACTATCATCTTTGACATTTAAAGATTAAAAACTTAATAACTACAACAAAAATTAATTGGTCAGATTTAACATACAGCAGGAGGGCTAAAAAATGAAACATGATCTTCAATCAGTAATTTTAATTTTTATCATAAAATTGTTTTTACACAAAAAATTATCAACTTTTCAATTTTAAAAACTAAAATAAAAATAAACAAGCTTAAATTTTCACAAATCTGTGAGTAGTTTTGTAACAAAAAAAATGATTTGCTTAAAAAGATATATTTTAATTTTTATAGGAAAATAGTAACAATACAATTTTGCTTACATACTGTTTATATATTAATTTTTTTTCTTAAAATTGGAAGAGTGTTTATTCACCAAGTATTCAGACTATAAAATAATACAAAAAAAATTGTTTTCTTTCCAAAAGTTCAAGAAAATTTATGGTGATGAAAGTTAATTGATATGTCCTGAAATAATTTTACAATTAAATGGCAAAAATTACATTAATTTTGTAATTGAATTTTTCAAAGTATTGGACAATTATAGTTGAATGAGTACATATTAGTTATATGCAGTGTGTCTCAAAAAAGAAAGGAAAACTTTTGAAGCAACTCCACTGGTTGTATGAAGAGCTGTAACATTAATTTTTTTTACTAGAGATAAATTATTATAAGATGACAAGTAATTACCACTATAGGATCAAATTGTTATATTATATTTCCCTATTTTGCATATATGTTTTGTATGATTAAACATATTCTACAGAACACAAACTTATACTTCAATCTGTAAAGTGCTTTAAGAAACTTAAAGAAAAATAGTCCAGTTAAAAGTGAAACTGCAAATGTTACAGGTGATATAATGAATAGAACAGGTTAATTATTAGCTGCTTTTCCAGGAAAAGATGAGAAAAAGATTACACAAAGAATAAAAGCAGAATTATCAAAATACCAAATTTAATGTAATTTCTTAAAACAACAAATCAATAATATCCAAAAAATAGGTTTTCCAGTACAAAATACTACACAAGTTTCCACCACGAACACTAAAATTAATAACACATGTGACATAGAGAACAATTATACTATTATGAAAATTTGAAATAAAATGATAATAATTATGTAATGTAAGTGATGTTTTAGAATCTGAATTCCAGTAATTCACACAAGTTTCTGAGAAAGCCTATCACCAACCCAGCTCTTCTTACAAAACCTGAAAACGTTTTTGAAAAAATCTACGTCTTTGACTCATAAAAAGCTCCATGCATTTTACTACAGTGCGTATATAGCTTATCTTCTTAGCTGGGTAAAACATTCATTGCTGGTTTTATGCGAAAACATGAACATTTGTTATGAAAGTTTAGCTATTATGCATGTAAAATATTAAGATGAATAACGGGATGCTAAGAAATAAAAATTGCCGGAAGAACTTTCATTTTCTTCTCATAAAATGTAATCTTTCCCATTCTTTTACAGTTAGTAATATTTTAAAGCTCCACGACAAATTCAAAATCAAAACCAATTGTTACCACCTACCGTATCTACAGCGACCACAGCCTTACCTTAACAGTTAAATTCGGTCGATGGACCAACGGAATATAGTCTCTTTCCACAGCCAAGAGCACTACACCTTTCCCTTGCAGTTTTGAGTCAGGACGAAACCAGGTAGTGTTTCTGTCCCTCCGGTGGTATTCATCTTCCCTGTTCCAAAAAAGGATTGTGCGAAGAAATGCTGGAAACTGAACGCCCATAGTACGTCAAACTAAAGTTGCATCGTAAAAACGAACATATCAAAAACAATTGAGATTGGCTTGCTTTCATGTTAAATTTTGTTCTAGGAACTAAAGCCGTTTTCCTGGAAAATTCATGGCTTCATTGACTGATTGAGTTCCTTAGTTCCAGTCTCTTCCGGTTCTTCAGACAACAACCCCGTCGGCTTTCCGTCGTTAGCCGATTATGCTTCGACTGATTTTAGTTACTAGTCGATGGAAAGGCGTTTTGTTTTGATCCCAAAGATTTATTTACTACAAATATAGCACTAACTTCCAGATGCAGAGATTATCAAGGTCATACCTAATTTTCGTCGCTGCAGGAATTCTTGCTTCGTTATTTGCTTATTTTGTGGTGTTGCGTGTGTTTAAAGTCGATGGTGGGTTTACACAATGGTCGCAGTGGACTGCATGTTCCGCTTCATGCGGCAATGGAGTTCAGAAACGAACTCGTAATTGTACAAATCCGGAGCCCAACTTCCTTGGCCGACACTGCCACTCACTCTGCTTTTCGGATGGGTCTCACAATTATGAAATGAAGAAATGTAACCTTAGGTTTTGCCCAATAGATGGACAATTCACTGTCTGGTCAGCGTTCGGAAAATGTTCAAAAACATGTTCCGAAGGAGTTCAGAAAAGAAGGCGCAATTGCGAAAACCCAGCACCAAAATATGGAGGAAGAAAATGCGAAGGGGCTAGCAAAGAAACAAAGAGCTGCAACTCAGAAGTCCATTGCCCTGTAGATGGTGGGTTCTCGGAATGGTCAGAATTTACAAAGTGCTCTGTTACTTGTGGTGTTGGGATTCAGTTGAGAACTAGAACTTGCACAAACCCCACTCCCAAATATGGCGGCAAAGTTTGCAAAGGAGCCCCAGAAGAAAAACATACTTGTAAAGTTCCCTGTCCGACAAGCAAGCCTACGAAAGAGTTCATCGTCCGTCCAACAAGTGCGCAAAAAATGAACATAACTGTTTCATCTTCTAAAGTCAACTCAAATCTTGTCAATACAAGTCGGGTAGTACATACTAGATAGATTTAGCAATGACAACGTGACGCCAAAAGAGAACGTGACTGCGCGCGGATTAGACAGGACCCGACTTCCGGAACTGTAGATGGCGTTGTCACAGCAAGTTGCGTTGCCGTTCAGGACGTAAAATTGGTTTGTTTCACGTCGCGTAGATAACGTATAATAGTCTTTCGCGCCATTTTCTCTATGCGCGCGCTCAAATCACACGTCACGTTGTCATTGCTAAATCTATCTATTAAAACGTAAAGCGACGTTAGTAGGGGGCATTACCCCTTAAATCTACCTTAAATAAACTTTAAGTGAGCTTGATGTTAGCATCCATGTAGTATGTATATACGTATTTATTATATGGCAGGCTCGCTAAGCGGGCAAGATGAAGCGAATTCTGTGTTCTGATTGGTTACACAATAAAGTGAAATTCTTTGGCCATATAATAAATCCTTTATTATTTTCTTTACTTTCTTCACTTACCAATTCTGTTTTCTGTTTCGTTGGTTTGCAACGTTTCGGCAACAGTAGTGCCCTCCTCATCATCCAGGCTATAATAAGACCCAGGCAAGGCAGCATCAAACCAGGCAGTGGGTAAGCTGATACAGAAGATTTAAGGAGTAATGCCTGCTACCAACATTGCCTAGTGCCCATATTAGTGGCTTCAAGATTGATTCTAGTATGTATTAAAGCCACATCCCACATAATGCCTCAACTCTAGTCAATTGTAATTTAATGCAGACAGAATATTATGAATATACAGTGGTTAGGAAACTTGATACAAATATTATTTTAACAAAAAATTAGAATAATACACTTTACTAAGTGTACTATTTTAAATTTTAAATAATTATTATGAAGTTAGACTTTCATTCATAAGTACATACATACATACTTTATTTATTTCACGTCCTTAAGAGGGCTTTTCAGTGAAATATACTAATTAACACAAACACAACACACTAAGAATCCCAACTGGTAGGAGGCCGACCAGTTGGCTATTTACAAAGCGTGGTGGACTTGACTCTGGGGTTTACCCAAAGACAAATCCAGTTAGTGGTCAGAGCGGGACTTGAACCCGGTCAACCACATTCAAGTCCAGTGCCCTGACCAGTAGGCCATGCTTGCCTCTTGACGAGGCCCAAAAATTCATATATAGAGTAGACAGTTTTTAATCCAACACTTAGCTAAGCACGTGTTTAAACACCTTGTAGCAGTATGGTCTCACATATATTTTATAAAATTTATATTATTTATAAAGTGCTAGTTTGTTCAGCATGATGCTTTCATGTTTTAGATGCCAACACAATATAATTCACTGTGAAAATAAAAGGGGTTTTACATTTCCTCAGTGAAAATTCTCCTTTAAATAGCCAGATTAAACAAATCAAATCTTAAACTATATTGGTAAAACATCAAACATTAATGTAATCAATTGCAAACGCTATTTTATATAAGAATGTATAATTTTTTGGCCAAGGCTGCCAATTGTCACAAATAAAGTTACTCTTTGTTCCACTAGTTATTGAGCTTGTGTGGTATATACTAAAAAAATTATTCACCTCAGTGTCAGTGAAAGTGCTGGATATTTACCTTGCTGCTTTGTGGCTCAGTAAATATCCACCACTATTCACTTCTACTTTGGTGAATAATATTGTTAAATATCATTTTCAAATTGGGACATAAAGACACTTTGTTCTGTTCATCATGCATCACCCTTAGAATCCAGGGTTTTATAGAACTATGATTTGTTTTGTCAATACTATATTAGGTGAGAGATTTTGTGTGTGGAAGATGCAAGAAGCAAGTTGATGGATTAGTGGAACCAGTGGAGGAGTTGTTTGAAGAGGTGGAAACGGTGAGAGGTTTCTGTTATTTGGGGGATAGGGTGAATGCAAGTAGTAGTTGCGAGGCAGCCGTGACAGCAAGAGCAAGAATTGGGTGGGTGAAGTTCAAGGAATGCAGAGAGTTGCTGAACTCAAAAAGGTTCTCGCTTAAGATGAAAGGAATGGTTTATCGGAGTTGTGTAAGATCGGCGATGTAATATGAGAGTGAGACATGGTGTTTGAGGGAAAATGAGATGGCAATTTTAAGAAGGACCGAGAGAGCAATGTGTGGTGCAAAACTGATGGAGAAAAAGAGGACAGAGGACCTAATGGAGATGTTGGGATTGAAGGAAACATTGGTTCAGATGGCAAAGGTGAATGGAGTGAGATGGTATGGGCATCACATCTGTTGAGGAGGGATGATGGGCATGTTTTGAGAAGAGCATTGGAGTTTGAAGTGAAAGGTAAGAGGAAGGGAGGACGAACAAACAAGATGCGGAAGACGCAAGTGGACAAGGAGAGCAAGAGTGTTGGTTTGGAGAAGGATGCCATGAATCGAGTAAGATGGAGAGTGGGAGTTGGAGAGATTGCTGCCAAAGTGGGGTAAATCTGGCCACCTCTGTTTACGGGGATAAACCCGGATTAAAAATTGGATTGATTGATTAGCCCTGAACCTATGCAACTAAAAATGGTTGAAAAGTATGGGAGAGCAAACACTGATCAACAGTAGAAGATTGATATTGTAATCACATGTTTTACCATTATGAGCCGATGTGCATAATTTACATACTCAATATTTTTGTAAATATCATTGTGCCAATGTGCTTTTCATTGCTACTAATTAAAATTGCATATTTCAAAAAGGCGCCCCAGGAAAGTGAAATAATGTGCAACTAGTTAAGCAAGAGATAGAGTATGAAAAAATATATAAACAGTGAAGGGCACAACATGACAAATATGAAAAAACCTTTCTGCCCTTTCTGATTCCTTTAGTTCATGCTGAAGAATGTCAGCAAAGTTAAACAAGTAAGAAACATTTTAATTTTTAAAATAATTAAGAAATAGTTTATGGGTAGCATGTGTGGGAGAGCACAAGTGAAGCGGTTGACTAGCACAGGGCAAAGCCCCTTTAACCCTTTCAGCCCCAAACATGACGTGTGATGTGTTGCTAAGTTCTCTTAACCTGGCTCCATACTTTCCTTCTAAACAAGTTGGGAAAAATATGTAATTCATCTTGGAGAGACTGCTGTGTGTGACCAGCTCCTTATTTCTCCTAACAAAAACTGATTTTGTATTGATATTGTAAGGAGAAGATGGAAAGGCTTTTCTCGTGCTCTTCCAACTTCCATTCTACCTCCATAAAACCATAAACACATGCTACCCATGAACTATTTCTTAATTTTAGTATAAAAACCTATTATTTAATTTTTGTGGATAATGTTTACAATATTAATCTTGGAAAACTTTCAGATGTAAAAAAACTTGTCGCCCAGTCACAGTTCACAGTTTTTGGTTCTGCTTCTTTACATCAAGAGATGGCTGGGGTTGGGAGTATTATGAACTAGGAATTTTGTAATGACTTCAATTATTATATAATTGTCCATATTGATTTATGTGGTAAACATACAACAAAGTTAGCTACATGTTCATCAGTATTAGATGAATATTCTTTTGTTTAAAATATCGGTGTTTTTCGCCACCACACAGTTTGCACTGAAACCACAATTTATAACTGCATCCGTTCTTTACTGGTATAATGGTTCCAAAATAACCTTGCCTCTTCACACATGGTGACAGGGCTTTAATTTCATGAATGTGAGTTTTGAGTTTTATGATTCTAAATTTGACTGCATTCAATCACTGCACAGTTCCCTGGTTACTTATTAGACCTCAGTTTCAATGAGATAAATACTTTCTTCCCTTCTCTCGCCGTCTTTTGAGAATTCGCCTACCAGTTCTTGTTCGTATTCTTGCCAAAAATCCATGCTTTCTCTTTCTTTGAAGGTTATTGGGCTGGTACTCCATGCCATACCTAACAAAACGATATTGTTGTACCGAGAAAGGCCACGGTGTCATAGCTGTTCTTAAAGAAACAAATGCTCTACCAATACCCGGCATAGACGTTAATGATGGGGAAATAAAATTCCGAACCATACTAAAACTTCTATTAATCCAGCTCATGACCAAATTACCAGTGTTTTGAGAACTTAAAAAACAAATCAAGGCAACGTCCAACAAGTTTATCTCGGTTCCAGGTCATTATCAATTTTCTCGTATATAATTTACACTTATCGGGGAGAGGACAGGGAATTATGAGTCTCCAACGTAAACTATGCCTAAAAATACTATGGAATATCTTCACCTAACCTATCATATAAACACAAAATGAAAAACGATATTGAACCAAGGATTCAGCAGATTTATCACAAATTAAGCAGAGCCCTCAATTTTTACAACATTTAACTAGGCAATGTTTCCAAAAATCATAACCAATTGCTCGATGAAGCACCACCCCCACAGTAGGGCTAACATATTTAATTTCCCGCCTTTATTTGATTCAAAATGGCGGAAGTATGGAGCATTTAAGAATTTTTAAAACACCTCGTTTGTTTTGATCATGTTCAGGTGGAGTCTGCTCAGGTATGGCAAAAAAACGGACTTGTCTTGTTTACAGGCCTAAATCTCGGCGAAAATCTTCTAAAAGCGAGAGTTTGTCTACCACAAATACATCTCAAAGTATACCCGGGATAGCGTCAGAACACAGCAATGAATTAGAACAACCAGTAACTGAAAGTGAAAAGGTTTTATCTCCGAAGAGTAGTAAGTCAAAGGTGAAAAGTACCAAACGGCGATCTGTTAACATTGTATATAGACCACAGTCCCGCCGCAATAAGAACTCGCCTAGCCGGCCCGAAAACTCGATTTCTGTAAAAGGCAAAAGGAAATTAGATCAAGATAGGAGTTCGGTAGATACTGTCTTTGACAGCAGTTCGAGTTCCGGGGAGAAGAAAGACAAAAAGAAAACCAAGCGTCGTAAAAGAGAAACTCAAGATCTCAGTAAGTCAAAGTCAATACAACATGAAGATGAAACATTTTCCAAGAAAACGAATGATGTAAACAATACATTAGGGAGTGTGGAAGAAACAAGTTCTGCTCCTCCAAGTGAAACTAGTGTGAGGAAGAAAACAAAACGCAAATCAGCAAGACTTGTTTTCAGGCCAAGGTCTTCTTCCAAGGAATTCAAACAGAATAAACAGAAGTTATCAGATAATAGTGGGGTATCGGCTGCAAGAAAGAAACCAGAGGCAGAGATATTGAAAGAAAGGAACAAAAATGTTGCTAATAAAAGGCACAATGCTTCAGATGATTCAATGGATGATGGGGGCATCAGTAGAAAAGAAAACAGTTTAATTTGTAATAACCATCTGAGAAAGGTACTGTAAACTCAGCTGGCTTCTTGGGAATGGTAATTTTTGGGAAATTTGGAGTCAAGAAAACTCCCAGCGAAATCTGTGTTTGGTTTTCCAGAGATAGATTTCCACTCTTATCTTCAGATATTCCATATTTGTTCCCAACTGACAGTATCAAACTTGTGACAGATCTGGTTTCAAAGTAGCATATATTTAAGTAATTGGCCACTATCAAAAATACCATGATACTTTTTGCTTGTCTACCCAAAATTTTGCATAAGCATTATTTCCAGTTTCTCTTGGGATCATTGTAAGTTCCAAGAGAAAATAAAAACAATGCTTATGCAAAGTTTTGGGTAGACAAGCAAAAAGTATCATGGTATTTTTGATAGTGGCCAATTTATCCGTTAGCCTGTCAAAGTCACAATTTAAGTCAGCAGCTAAATCCTGTCATTGCTGCTGTTTTTTAATGAGAAGCTGCTAAAAACTTTTAGGCTGATAAAATGTGAAAGTTGGCAATACAGTAGCAGTGTTATTGTAGCTAATGCTTTTTTCTTAATGCCCTGACCATTTCATTTAAATGTGAGTTGTATGTGTTTTATTATTTCTGAGTGTTAGCTTTTGCCATGTCAAACCAGAGATGAAATTTTGTCCATTCAAGGAAATGGGTAAAAAAAGCTCAACAACTTAATACTGGGTGCAAAAATAAATTTAATGATTCTAAAGCCTGCTTTTGCCAGCTATTTTGACTATGGGTCTATGAAAGTTTCTCAAAATACATTTAACATACCTACTAATACTGCTTGTTAAAATCCCCAAAATTTGGGAGTCAATAAAAAATGTCCAAAAGGGTCAGCTGAAATATTTCTTAATTTTTCACCCTCTAAAAAAATTATAATACCCAGCAGCAGATATTGCAGCCCCATCAAACAAACCCAGCAAATGAAAAATTAACCTTCACCATGGAATTAAAATAACTATACAGTGATGTTACCTTAACCATCTACTATCATGATTAATTTTCAGAAAAGAAAAGAAGCAATTCCAGTGGAAGACATTTCTTTAGCCACTCAAGGTACAAATTACAACTAAGGTGCTAATTACAAAATACCAAATTGGATGAGCTTAAAACAAATTGTTCTTTTTAGAGTGATTATTAAAGCTACTAAAATATTTCGAAGCTTTTTGAAAATTTGTATTTACAAATCTCTCCCAGTTGTTAGTGAAAATGGTGTTTTCTGCTCATCAATGTCAAAAAAGAAAACCATAATTATGATTTATAATAATTATATATTCCTTATTCAAGAAATTGTATTAGCATGGCAAAACTTTACCGTTACAAAAGGCGTATAAAAATATATTTTTAGGTATTTTAATAAAAATAAAAAATTATTTTACAATATTTTCAATTTTTTGAAAAAGATGTTATAGGTAATTAATAAACACATGTCAAGAAAAATTTCTAAATTGAATTTCAAGCATGTGCATCTCTTAATTACCAAACAAACATCTCTTTGGCTAGACTACTACATCCTCAGATTGCTTAATTACTCTTCTACTGCTTCATTTCATGGTAAAGAATTTTAAAGACATGTACCTAAGTTTCTTGTAAAAACCAGTGTATCTGTTTTGTAGCCAAGACAACAGAGACAAGGCAGCAAAAAACAAGACAGAAAACTAAAAAAGAAGTAATTCCCGAGAGCATAAGAGATATGTCTATCACAAGAAAGGCATTTGCTAAGTGGAAACCACTTAGCTTGTCAACAAAAAATCATGTGAAAGAAATTGTTGACTCCTCAATACTGTGAGTAAATTAAATGAAATCAGAGTGTAGATATCACTGGTCTTAGGACACTAACACTTATACCCAATTTCCACAGAAAAGTAAAATTAATTGCTCTTTGAAAGAAAAAAAATATATACAAAGTTTGAAAATACTTGCCTGATTTGGAAACAACATTCACTGAGGGCATTGTGGAAAATATCTAACAGTAAAAAGACATCTACTTTTTGAGTCTTAAAAATTTAGTCGCTCGTGTGACACAAAAAAACCTCAGCTCGTTAGCACTGGTAACCATTTTGGATTTCTGTGTGAGAGAGAACTAAACATTGCAGAACACAACTTTAATTCATTTTTTATCGACTATTGAACTTTACTTTTTTGTTCAAGGTTTTTGGAAAGTAATTTTTGATATAGAAAATAAATAATAAAATTGTTTTCCATAATGGAAAGTGATATGAAAAGTTAGCATCAAGCCCTGTATCATATATGCTACATAAAGTATAATAATTTTTTGCACTTTGTTTTAGAAACCAAAAACTATTCAAGCAAGAAAATTTAGTTTAGACATGTATGGAAAAGGTGAAGAAAACTCCACCTTCTTGTTGGATATGAAAAAAAAGTGCACCACTTGTTTAATCCTACTTTTTTTTTTTACTTTCAGTTGTGTAATGAATGTCATTGGTTCAAAAACAAACACAAGAGAAGAAGTGCAAAAACATCTTAATACTTTGAAAGAAAGGTAATTATTTTGTCTACGATGAAGTCAATAACTCATCTGTGTGCAAATTACTATTAACCTCGGAAACTTCCAGTGAATATTTTCACTTCAGCCATTAAGAACAAGTATCAGACTTGGTATCCCTATGTTTATTGAAGCCTTACCCTACTTTCTTTTCCAGTTGAGTTCCTAATGAACAAACAGTCAATCCAATTCTGTGCTACAGTTGCCATATTTTCAGTAACAAAACATAGGGAGGATGCTGAAGCACTCATAAGTGGCCTCCCCCTGGTCCTATGCCTTTGTTGATGTCTTTTTCACTGTCCTACCCAGGGAGACTTACCATATATTCCAGTAGTCTGTTCTAGAAGTCTGGTTTATCATGTTATCATTTTTCCTTTACACTACATTGCTGTTTTGGGATAAAAGATATATTTGCAAAAGTTTGACCTTCTATTGTGCTACAAAATTTTGTCCTTTGAGTGGATACTGCACTGGTTACCTCTATATTCTTGCCTACCAAAGCATGGGAAGACTGGATCCAGCAGACTCTGTGGAAGAAACCCTCAGTGGTTCAACTGAGAGGAAGGCGGTTGCAGCAGAGCACTGTGGGGTGCTGAGAGCAGGATGAGGCATGTAGGAAATCCTGGTCATCCACTGCATCTGTTCCCGCCTCCAGTCGTCTTGACCACTGGACCCTTTACTTTAAACAAAGTCATCACGCAAGTCATCAGTCATCCTTCATCCCACCATCATCATCCCAAGCCCTGTGGTAACAGGCAAGCGACAAAGCGTCAGGTGTGGATACACTGGCAGTCGTAGCTGCGGACCTGCACACAGGCAGCACAGATTGGAGCAGTGGTGGAGATCGGCAGCCCCCTGAGTGACTGAGCAGCCCTCTTCAGGACAGCACTGCTCACCTCCATGGCATGAGGAAGGGGCTAGAAAAGGTGCCCTAAACATTGCCTGTTCCTCACCACCCTAGTCAGTTTACCCAACTGACGGGGACCCTACTCTTGCGGTCGACAAACAAAGAAGAAAACAAGGAGCACCCCTTTGACAATCGTCACATGGAACGTCCGTACACTTCTGGACAGAGGCGACAGACCACAGAGGTGCACAGCACTCATTGCGAGTGAACTAGCCAGGTACAACATTGACATCACTGCCTTAAGTGAGACCAGACTGGCAGAAGAAGGCAAACTCTGTGAGCAAGACACAGGTTACACTTTCTATTGGAGTGGCTGCGGACCTGAGGAGAGACATGAGGCTGGAATTGGCTTTGCAGTGAAGACAACCCTCGTTGGTAAACTGGCTGGCCCCCCGAAAGGATTGAATTAAGCTTAAATTGATATAGAAAGGATTGAATTAAGCAACGGGAAGAAGTTTGCCACCATTGTCAGCGCCTACGCGCCCACCATGACCAACACAGATGAGATCAAAGACAAGTTCTATGAGGACTTGAACATTGTAATCACTACTGTTCCCAATGCAGACAAGCTCATCATTCTTGGTGACTTTAACACGAGATTTGTTTGTGACAGCACCTCCTGGGAAGGTGTGATTGGGAAGCATGCCAAAGTACGGATGTCTCAGAAAGTTCATCTCCACCATATGACAGCTAAACAATGGGATGCTGGCTCGAGTCCAAGACAACACCTCTAGAAACCTCCGAACCATTCCCTGTCTCTAACGGAGTCAAGCAAGGATGTGTTCTTGCTCCCACCCTGTTCAGCCTCATGTTCTCAGCAATGCTGACAGATGCCTTTGGAGATGCTGACATAGGCATTGGCATCAGGTACCCTACAGATGGATCACTTTTCAACCTCAGTAGGCTTCAAGCAAAAACCAAGGTCAAGACAGACACCATCAATGATTTCCTGTTTGCTGATGACTGCACCCTCATCACTGCCTCCGAAGCCGACCTGCAACACAGCGTTGACAAGTTTTCTGTTGCCTGTGACAACTTTGGCCTCACGATCAGCACAAAGAAGACGATGGTGCTGCACCAGCCAGCTCCAGGAAAGCCCTACGTTGAGCCCAACATCCTCATCATTGGGCAACGACTAAACGCGGTGGACAAGTTCACATACTTGGGCAGTACACTCTCTCGCACAGTTGTCATCGACGACGAGGTGAGTGCCAGACTCGCTAAAGCCAGCTCTGCCTTCGGCAGACTCCACAAGAACTTCTGGAACAGAAGAGGCATCACCCTGGAGACAAAGCTCAAAGTTTGCAAGGCCATAGTCCTCACCACACTGCTCTATGAATGTGAGTCATGGATGGTCTACAAGCGCCATGCCAAGAAGCTGAACCACTTCTACACCACCAGCCTCAGAAAACTCCTCGGCATAAAGTGGCAAGAGAAGATCCCGGACACAGAGGTGCTATCTCGTGCAAACTTGCCAAGCATCTACACCATCTTGATGCAGGCCATGCTGCACTGGGCAGGTCATGTCATTCGCATGCCAGACCATCGGCTCCCTAAGAAACTGCTGTATGGCAAACTCGGACATGGCAAGCGCTTCCATGGAGACTGCAATGGACAGACCAAAGTGGTGTTCAGCTGTCCACAAGGGTGCCAAATCCTGCGAGGCCAACAGAGCAGCTGTATCAGAGCAACACAGACAGACCAGGGAAAGCAGTGCCAACAAGTCTCCGACAGCCGCCACCATCCCCTGTCCACACTGCACCACAAACTTCCGAGCGCGTTTTGGCCTGACCAGTCATCTGCGCACCCACAGAGCCCAAATCACCCACCCCCAGGATGACTAGATGGTCTTCATCGATCCCGACGGACACACCACACCTCTATATTGAGCAAAATATGTCTTTCCCCTACTTACATTGAAGTTTCATAAAAAAATCCCCATCCCATGATTTGTTACCTTTTCTCAGGTTTACTAAAAGTAAACATTTTCAAACTAACACAAAATAAGTAATTTTATGATTATTAACAGGGTTTTACCAAGACTTGACAGTACCAAAGGGCCAACTCCTCTGGGAGACTATAGAAAAATGGAAACACAGCTTGTAAGCATTTTGAGTTGAACAAAACCAAATAACACATTAACTGATATAGTATTATACATCTGGATTGAACATATTTAGCAGAGCATCTAAGCATTTCTTTCAAAAATAATAATACTGTTCGTTAAAAATGTTTTTTAAAAAAAATAATGGAGTATGAATTTGAGACAATTAGAAAACTAATGATTTGATTCTTGCTGTAAGTCGAGTAGAAAGCTGACATTTGGAGGGTTAGCCCTTTGTCAGAGTGTATGATTGCAGCAATGTATTGTATGAAAAACAAAGCTCTGAATCATAGGCTTCCAGACCTTCCACAAGCCAATTAGAGTTTGCTAATTTCAGCGATTGTAAGCTTTCCGATTCTTGAAAATAATTTAAATTAAAGATTGTTGATAAACCTTCTAACAAGTATTGACCAATATTAGTCCTGGTTCTTATAAACAAAAAGCTAATGATAATTTTTATTTAATGCCAACTGAAGAGTTTTGAAAGATTATATTTGTTGTATTCTGTTGGCAATTAGATGGAACACATAGTTTAACCAACACAAGATTGACCTTTTGGTAACTACACTACAATGATGATAAAATATAATATGATTTTCAACCTTGAGTGTGTTATTTCATATATTAATGTAAACTTACTATTAAATTTTTTGATTAAAAATAATCCTTGAAGATGTTTGAAGCAAAACCAGGATTATTCATAACAAATATTAAAAGGTTCTCTGGTTTAAAACATTTATTGAAATTACGAGCTTTCGACTGTTAATCTACAGTCTTCAATGGGTTAAAAATAATCCATTGATTGTGGTATTTTGTACATTAGGAGACCTTGGAGGACTCTGTCCTTTCAAACAACAGTCAGATAGATGCATTGGAAAAGGAACTTGCTGAGCAAAAAAGGTCTGTACTTTGTGACATGAAATTTTATTTGTTGTATTGTTAACTGTTATAATTACTCTTAGTATAAGAACTCCTTTGGTGTACATAAATTATTTTAAAGTTTTCTTTTTCTATTTCTAAAAAACATAATATTATTTACAGTGTCCTCATATTAGTATGGAACATTTGTTCCAAAGCTTTGGGATCAGGTTTTCAACACTAAATTATTAAATCATTAAAAACCTTTTCAAAAATTTTAGACCATTTTAAGCCCTGATGATGGCTTTTTAGTCAAAAAGGTTTGGTTTTCTTAAAGCAATTTTCAAACCTTTTTTTTTATTAAAGCATTGATCAAATGATTCTCCCTTTTTAGAATGTTTTTGTTCACTTGAATAAAATCATTTCGCTCTAACCTAATACTTATTCTATTAAAAAGTTTCATATTCAAAAAACTGATATGTTATTTTAACAAAATTGTTGTTTAAGGTTGTTAGAGAAGGAAGAAGGACAGCATCAGAATTTAATTTCTGGTAGTAATACAAGTGCGAGCAAAGTATGGCCTTCCAATAGAACCAAGGTTGGTCACTTGAGAATAAGAAATTGAGAAGGTTGAGAAAAATAAAATGTTAGAATTTTGTTATATTGTATGAGCCAAAGTTCTTCCAATATTTTTGTCCTTTAATTGCAAAAATTTTTTTTCAACAGCTTCATTATTTTCTACAAAGTGAACCTGTAAATACTTTAAACTTGCCAAAATTACCAAAAGAATCTCTTGAAAGACCTCTTTCAAAGGTATGTTTTTATAAGGCAGGTTGGAATGATGGTGTAGTAAGTCATTTGTTCCCCATCAGTTTTCAATCATTTTTTTATTATCAAAGATAAAGGCGTAATACACAATTGTTGAAATAAAAAGCAGTATCAATTAATACAATAACAATAAAATAACATTGTATGATTGAGTTAATACATTAATAAATAATTATAAAAATTGATGAAAAAAAATAAAATGCAGCCTGTTCGGTTACAAGTTGATTGAGATTGGTTTTGTAGCCATGCCAAAAGATTGTACCACTTATTATAATAAGTTTCTTGAGCATCTCTCCTTTGTGCTATGGTTTGCTCAATAGTAGCTACTCACCTAACGTTTGAGAGAAAGAAGTCAAAGTTTGGTCTAATGTTTTTGTTTCTAGATGCATTCAATCATATTACATAAAATGACTTTGACAAATTAATTTTAACTTTACTGTTACTTTAGCTTTTGGCAGTTAATTTTATATACCATCTATTGACTGTGCTACAGTATCACAATATCTTTTTAAGTTGGATACAGGTAACTTGTGCTTCTTCCTCCAAACACTAACTACCCAGTTTCAAATCTAAAACATGCATGAGAGCTGATATTATTTTGCTTATCTCAATCTGACTTTCAGGTTTTTTGTGGTAGGTTTTCCAGTTTCCGTATGTCAGATAAAACTTCAAGCTTTTTCTATACCTTTTGATTGGCTGTTGCTCTCTGGTGCTCTGCTCCAAAGCAACAATGTAGTTCTTCTATATACAGGGTTCCCGCGGGGCATTAAAAGTCATTAAAAGTCATTATGAGTCTCTTTGCAAATTTAAGGCCTTAAAAAGGT
>JAOEHV020331418.1:0-11408 GCA_025447995.2 Isaurus tuberculatus | reverse complement strand
CCCCCTCCCCCTAACTCCCTTCTAAAACTCCGACCCAGCAATAAGGAAGTTGCGCAATTATTTGAGTTACTTCAGTTTCGAACTTGATTTTCCGATTACAGGAGAATTTTTAACCCTGAACTTCTCGGCTTTTTTTGGATGTAGTTTAGCGGTTTACGAATTCCCCTCACGACGTTAGCTACCAATACTCTAGAGAGACAGTTGAGCTGGGATTTCATAATGCTTTTCGACAGATGTCAAAACACACTTACTCTGAGAACCCGGAAACATTTTAATTCAGGGTTGTTTAGTTAAAGCACGTTAATATTTATACTGTTCTAGGCTGTAACGTCATAACGCCATATAGTTTAGGCATGTCCCAAAACACTTCTCCTCTTTTAACTGGCATGACGTCAAAATCTAATGCAATCAAATGCAAGATTGGTTATCTTTGTTTTCAATTCTAGATAAATTAAGAATAATTTTTTTAATAACCAACGTATGAGCTGAGGAACTTCAGTGGCATTGCGAAAAGCAAACATTTTGCTGCTAAATATGAGTACATAAGGATAAATAAAAATCTTTGCCAGCTAAAAGTAAACAAAGAATAATGAATTGATTCAAAGAAGTACAATGTAAAGAAAAACTAGCAAAATTGAGAAAAAACAAGCTACCCCAATAACTTGGAGAGCAAACTTTGAACATTGCAGAGATCCGAGTACATAAAAGCATGTTTAAACTTAATTTGTAGAAATAATTTTGCAAATTAAAATGCAGAGCATCAAAGACGTTCGCCCTATGCAAACAAGTTGTGACCAGTTTTTAATAGAACCGAAGTTAAGAAAAAACATGAATGAAAGCAGATTTGATTTGAGAAGGCAAATTTGATTTGACAAGATCGACTTCAGCAAAACATTAAATGTATAAAAGATAATGCACTCCGTTTTCTTACCGCTTTTCCTGAAGTATCCGCAACGGACAATGGTTTATAATGAATAATTAGAAATTAGAAATATTAGATTCAATGCGGTATGCAAATTTTGAACTAATATATGTCAGTACTTACGTGAATAAGCGTCCATAGGGAAAACCGAACTCTACGTTCTTTGTAATCAATTGGCATGAACCTTAGCCGATTCTTTCACAAATGTCACAAAAGCAAATAAATAAAGTAAAAGCTAAACAGAGTTATTTCTTACCTTCAGTCTCTGCTAAACAAAAACGCAGCACAAGCAAAAGAAATGATGAAACATATATTACACCTTTCAGCCGTGACTTTGTGTTAATATTCCATAGGACTTTATAGCGTTTTCTTGCGATCATGCTTAATTTAACCAGTTGGTTTTGTTCTTACTTTAAAGGAAATGGGATTACTTCAGTGGAATGCAACCTTTATCGTCATTCTGTAGGTGTAAACATTGTTTTGATGTCGATCTGGGCACCTTATAATTTGATTTCCTGTCGGTACCAGTGTCCACGGCGGTGTAACGTAATTCTTCACTGATTTGAAAGGCATCTGACAGTTGACCCGTCTCTGTTGTTTTATAATGGTCGCAAATACATGACACGCTTTTCTGTTTCCAAATAAAGTTACAAAATGGCTTATTATGGTTTTGTAGCCGTTTTGCTTTTAGATTAGACAAAAGGTAACAAAAAATGTTGTCATAACGTAGCTTTTTTAAAAATGATCAAAAAATATTTTTTTAATTCTTTAGAATACATGCTTGCATCAACAGTTTTAAAGACCCCAAAAAACACACATATATAAATATTGTATATTAATGGTTATACTGTTCTACAAGCTGAAAGTTCTATATTTTTTCTATTTTTACTAATCCTATTTATTTCCTTGTTTTTGGCCGTAGCTTCCGCACTGACAAGCCAAAGTACTCTCGTGTCATATCAAGTGTCAAAACTGAAACTGAATAAAATGCTGAAATAAACAACATTTTAATATTTTGAAACGATCTCGACGGTTATCTACGTAGTTCAAGTAATCTTGACAGATCTGAAATAAATAAAAAGACTGTGTGCTGCGCCAACTTTGAGCTTAAAACTTGTACTTTATTGGCAACCGGTTTCCGTTTTACAACCTTTGTCAACCCTGTACTATAAACTCATTCTAAATGAGTTAGTACAGGCTTGACGAAGGCTGTAAAACCGAAACCAGTTGCCAATAAAGTACAAGTTTTAAGCCCAAAGTTGCCGCAGAACACAGTCTTTTTATTTAACGTGATCAGTCGTGATCTTTTAACAGCGCTTTTACCAACTGAGCCATGAAGCGAGGCTATTTTTAGTGAGTTTATCAATAAAGTACAAAAGCAAGACCGAAGAGCAACATTTCGGAAATCAAAATATGATTTTCAAGAAATAAATTTTCAATACTTTTTATGGAATATTTCGATGTTTTATCGCATCATTTTCAATCAACAAATTATGCAAAGATGCGGTCACTTAAAAAACATAAACCAACAATCAGCCATGGTTTAAAAGCCCCAAAAGAACTGCAATTATTTTAACTCGCACATAAATGCTTTGTAATTTAATAAGCTTACAATATTTAAGTGATCGCACTTTGCATATATTGTAGGTTGAAAATGATAGATATGATTAAACATCGAAATTTTCCATAAAACGTATTGAAAATTCATTTCTAGAAAATCATATTTTGATTTCCGAAATGTTTCTCTTCGGTCTTGCTTTTGTACTTTATTT
This sequence comes from Isaurus tuberculatus, assembly GCA_025447995.2. Lineage (NCBI taxonomy): Eukaryota > Metazoa > Cnidaria > Anthozoa > Zoantharia > Zoanthidae > Isaurus > Isaurus tuberculatus. The sequence goes on along the minus strand of JAOEHV020331418.1, from coordinate 8,714 downwards.
TCTCAGACTGCCATGTACCACTGGATTTTGAGGTTATCAATGTACAGCGACTATTGTGACTGAGTTTGTTCTGACGACGTTGTGACAATCTTCCTAATTATGTATGCAATTTAAGCAGTTTCCAAAGACAAACCTGAAAATATCAGCTCAACGGGATTCGAAAACGTGACCCCTGAGATCAGGCCCGTACGCAGGAATTTTGCTGGGGGGTGCGAACAAAATTTTTTGGGAAAAACCTCCTCCCCCCCCCCCCCCAACCCTCGGATACATTTTCATCTTCTTAAAAAGGCTTGGAAAAGTAAGAGAAAAAAGTTCTTTGTGCTTCGCACATGGTTTTCATAAGCAAATATGTTTTCGTCGTTATCTCGAGGGTTTATGAAAATGTGAGCTCATGGCGGAATCTAGGAAGCCGAACTTATTGTATCTAACGTTTATATCTATTCATTACTTTTATAATCGAGTGAACTTTTGCGGACCTTTACGGCCGTTGGGGTAGTGCGTGCGCAAAAAATTAACTCCGCACACCCGGCGAATTCTTCGCAGCGGAATTAGTGCCGAGCTGTTTTCGTCTAGTATGCGGCTTGCTTTATTAAACCGAGATATAAAGCCACAACGGTTGGGAGGAGGTCAATTGTGATTGCGTCTGCCTTGAATGCTGCTTATATACGTGAAGATCAGGAAAATCAGTTTTACAAATATTTTTGTTTATGCAGTCAATGTGCATGATTAAAAACATTTTGCAAACTGCATGATATAAATAATTTAAAAAGTTAGAAAACCACTAAAAGATTTATAACTCCCAAATTTTCGAACTTTTTCCACTAGTTCTTCTTCAGGGGACTGATAAATCAAATTTTGCTTTACTTTGCCTACTATTGTTTTTCCCTTGGGTCTTTAACAATGGTACGTAAGCTCGAGGGAATGGTTTGCGTTCGTTTACGGTGTTTTTGTCCAGTTAGGAATGTAAAGACTTCAAAAATAACTTTCTTTCATAATTGTTTACATTTTTCTCAAGGATGCGGGCATGCCGTGGGTGTATATCATGGTCTGTTCTCTCTACATGGAATCGGGTAGCCAGCTCTTTGTTTGCAGCACTGCGGGGTGATGCTCCACCGATCTCGACGCCCAGCAACGCTTACTTTTACCCACGTACCCCAATGTTTGTAATAGTTAGAAAATTAAATTTTGATAACTTCAACATTCATGTACAATGAAAGCAAGCATATACATCTGCGCTTACTAACTTACAGTTACTGATTGTAATGTACCAGTCGATTGAAACCACGGCATCCGGAACCCCGCGACATAGCGGGGGAGTAACGGGGCATAGCCTTGGAATTTCGCTCTTTTAATGCTGCAGTTCTCCAGTGAACAAGTCTAATAACGATTTGTTAAATATGCGCGAATTTTTCAAACAGCTCATAAAATAATTTCAACAATAATTTGTTTTCTTTTGGCTTTCTGAAAGTTTTAAAATATCGTTCCATGGCAAACATCACTGAAACATTGCTCCAAAATTTGTTGAAACTGCTGCAATTGAAATTAAATAAGTTAATCCATACAATGTTAAAGCGTTGTTGGAATTGGTTCAACCCGAAACATGTAATTCGAGGTTTCTTTAACTCAATCAAATCCATAATAACGCATTTGTTAATGAAAACAAGCTAAAACTCAAAAGAGCATTCAAACAACTTTCTGTTGCTGGGCTACTTCTAGGTGTATGACAGTGCTGTATAAGTTGATGTTGCGTAAATTTTAACCGCAGGTTCGCGTAAGCCAACCTGTCAAAGGGTGCCCCCTCCCCTCCCCCTCCAAACAAACACATTATCCACTATTTTAATTGTAACAGATTTGTATCAAGAAAGACTAGAGACAACCTTCGAGTATGAGCTGTTAATTGCAATAAGGCTGCGTGTTTCAATACTAGTTATTACAGAATACCAACGGCAGGGCCACTTTCCTTACGTTAATAAAATGAAGCCGCGATGAAGCTTGTAGTTAGAAAATTAGCCATAGACATCTATAAATTAAATGAACTACAGAGTTCAATTGTTCTATAAAATTTGTCAACATTCTTAACAAAATCTAGTTAAGTTTTTGAGGTCGATATAAACAACCTCAAATTCACCAGGTCATCAGATGCAGACAGTTTTGATCGTCTTTGTCTAAATAGAACTTCTTCAACCGGCAGTCGTCAACCTCGTGATATTCATGGAGAGTGATGAGGAATGAATATTACTATACAGTGTCTTTATAACGTTAGTTGTCCATCCTTTGCTGGTCTCTAGAAAACCCTTCAAATAAAAATCATAATAGGATGTTAACCGATTGACACTAGTTCATATAAGATATATAAAGGACTGAGTTTTCTACCAAAACATTGTTTGCCCAACAGGCACAACCTTATCCATTGTTTTTCTCTTTTAAATCGTTAAGGTTTACAAGATAACTGTAATATCCCTAGAGGGGTAGGGAAACTCTAAAAACTAGCATGGGCATCTCTGTTATAAGAAGGGACTTTTGATTGCTCTTCAACCAATTAATGAGACGTTCAACTTGAAATTTTTCTGCTATATAGTGGACAACTCTTGGTTGTGTCGCTATACAATTTGAAGAGAAATACCCCTTACTCACTATCTCCTCTAATGTTCCTCATGTAGGTGAGAGAAGATGTGTATCATCTCTTACTTCCTTCCTCCCTCAGCTGGAATATACCCATTCAATGTAATCGCTTTTTAAGCAAAAGCCTCTAACTTCATTTGTTAAATTATCATTGCACACTCGTTTTTGTAAGAATTTACTTTTACAAAAAAAATCACGATTCTCTCTAAAATAAGACTTAACTGAGAAGTATTTTCATGCTAGCTTTTTAACGTATTATTTAACATTTTTAACATCTTCATGCAAATTGTGAAGAAATAGCTGTGGGAAAACTTGTAAAAACATTTTTTCAAAACTTGTAAAACGCTTATCTTTGCTTACCGTATTTGATCAAAAAGCGCCGCGGCGTTTATCAACTTTTCGCGCGCCACATGCGGCGCGTATTCGAGGACGGCGCTTTTTCGAGGGCGGCAAAAAAAACAGAGCTCTTTTGTATTCTGATTATTTTTTAACTTTTCAATTTAGTATAAAACTTATAGTTTTTATCATTTTTAAAAAAAAAAAAAAATTCTAAATCGCGTTCTCTCAATTGTGATTAAAGTGCTTATTCTACGGTGGCACTTATTGACTTGTTGGCTCAAAACGCGGCGCTTAGAGAGTGGTGCTTATTTCAGGGCTGCGCTTATTTGAACAATTTCGGTATGTTTCATAAACGATTTTTAGTTTTGGCTTCACACGGAGGCATTTGCACCAACGGATTTAAGAACACAGACGATCTAACATCGGAAGACACGTGAAGGGACATAACTTGGACACAAAAGACCTTTCCAGTTATTTTAAAATCTTGAAGCGCTGCATAACTAAATTGGATTGTTTAATTTATGAAATTAATGTTGTTTATCAAGTGTCAAAACCCATCGCTGAATATTCAATCAGATTCTATAAAAGCTAAACTGTTCCCATGAGAATATTTATTTATAACATTCTGTTAAGTTAAAAGATCGTTTTCATATAGTTATTTGCTTATTCACTGTTGAGAATGACTGCAAGAAGCGGTCGAAACATGCAGTTTTTAGCGTGTATTTTTCTATTTACTCATCAAAAATATTGTTTTTTTATTCCTTCCTTTTCGAGTTTCTTCTGTTGCTTTTCGGTATGTGTCAGACAAACTAAAATGGAGAGAAAACAACTTAAAAAAAGATATGGATAATTCATGTTCATGTTTTTTACTGGCACCATACAATGTTTTTGGTACTGAAGTAATTCTTTTTTTTTATCTAGATTTTATTGCTGATATTCACGATCACTTACCCTTCATATATGTGTGGTTTGTCTTTGCTTGTTCTTGCCTTGAGCTCCTTGCGGCTTCCCACGCTTGAAGAAAAATAATACCAAGCAGTAATATCAACGTTGTGTAAAAAGGTATCAGTCACATACCCTAAAAGCCGGCGACCTTGAGCCGGCGCTTATTTTTTGTTTAAGAAGACGAGAGTTGTTGAATCCTCCAGAATTGGACACTAATCTGTCAAAGGTTAACTCCCTGAAGGAATTTGTACTCTGTTTACGGACCTCGCAAGGATAGAAAGCTGAGACGGCTTAGGGAGAAAAGAAGATTGTAACACAAATATTCAGTTGCGGTAGATTCGGGTATTGAACCCGGGAACTTTTAGTTTGAAGGTAGAGATCCTACCAACTGAACCAAACAATTTGATGGTTAAGTAAAAAATACAAAGAAACGTTTGGATTCCAAATGCTTGGTTGGGTGCCGGAGTTACCCGTAAAAATTGGTTGCCTCTACTTTTGTATGTAATTAACGGAACGGCAAAATAGATTTCTAGGGTCGAACTTCCAAGGGAACCAGCTCTACTAGTAGAGCTGTCTGTCTCCATATAAACAGATCTTTGAATAAAAGTAAGAACCTGATAAGAGGGACAGCCTTGCGTGGTGTTGTGTTACAAAAAGATTTTAGATAATCCAAGCCATTCCCTTTAGTATCAAGGGGAAACTCCCAACTCATTTTTCCACCTAACGTAATCTCATTTTCCCTCCCATCCCTACTCTTAGACGCCAAACAAAAATCGCCAAACGCTTCAGAGTATATTAGAACCGCCCGGTCAATCAAGATATGTCCCAATCCATGACTTTTTAACCCCCGTTTTGGAAATTGCTTTCTTTGAGAAATACAAATCAAAAAAGTCTTCTCTAACGGTTTCAAGAATTGAATTAAGTAGCGTTTTCAAAATTCTTCAGGAGGATTTTGCAAAAAGAGCAAAGAATGAGGTAAAATGAAATATATTATATTTTATCTTTTTGAGTTTGTCATGTAGCTTATTTAAAGATTAAACAACTCTAAATTTTTCGACTACTTGCTCCCACAAAATGTCGATAAAGTTTCATTTCCTAAAACCATATCCATTTAGCCAAGTAAAATTTAAATCGTACATCTTTTATCCGGGTGTGTTTTAAAAGTTTTCTTATTTGTTTGTATTCGAAATAAAGATAAAGATGAGATATTTTTTCTGGTATCAATAAAATTATACGTTTATACCACAAAGGTTTTGCATTTTCAGTGTAGATTTCATCGCTAAAATTTACCTACCCTTCATATATGTTGGTTTTCTCACCGATTTTAGTTGTCTTGAGATTTCTGCGACTTGCACTTTCCACGCTGGAAAAGAAAACGACAACATCCAGTAAGATCAAGCTAAATCTTTTTACGAGCCTATAGTGGCCCATCGGGCCGGCGCTTGTCTCCGGTTTCCGTAGTGTTAAGCGGATGAGAATCTTTGACTCCCCCTGGACAGGACACTAATCCATCGCAGGTTAGCTCCCAGCCGAAGCTGGTACTCATTTATTGACCTCGTAAATATGGAAAGCTGAGTAAGCTTTCACGGAGAAGAAGGTCACACAAATGTTCAAATTTCGGCAGAACCGATGAATCGAACCTGGAACCTTGTGATTGTAAAGCATAGATCTTACCAACTGCGCCAACCACGCCGCCACCAGTAAGGTGAGTGAGGTTTTTAATCAAAGCTGTAGACGTTCTGAGAAAAAAACAAATCTAATTTGCAAATAGGCGCGAACAAAGTTAAAAGTAAACCAGTTCATACATACACTTATTAGAAAGGTAAAACGTAGCATTTATGGGACCGGAAAAGATTGGAATATAATATGCAGTAAACCAGTGCTTATCTGGTTTATTTTGCCGATTGCTTAAAGCCGATTATCGCCCTTGCAATTGATTTGGCAGAATTTTTTCTTATGATAACATATAGACAACGTATTTGACACAGTATTTGTGCAAGGAGCACTCGATGCAAAGCAGGTAAACTTCTATGTCTTAAAATAATGATTTTATTATTTTCATTGGTTGTTAGCCAGTATCCTGGAGGGCGATGCTAAATCCTTTTATGAGCCTAGTGGCCCATTGGAGCCGGGGCTTAGCTCCGGTTTCTGCAGTGCCTTCCGGTCGGATGATACTCCTTGACTCCCCCGGACGGGAAACTAATCTATCGCAGGTTAGCTCTATGCCGAAGCTGAAGGACAATGCCGTGACAGAATGTTTTGAATCAGCCAGGAGTATATACGTCAGATCCCTTACCTTTTAACGGTTTCGATATAACTAATGAACTAATCATAGCGGTGGAAAATACCATATCAAATCGCAAGAATGGAGATAATTTACAATATACTTACGAATCATAAACCGGGTTGGTAGTACAATGAACACTTCTGTTGTTGCTGCCAAAAAAATAAGAACCATTTCAAGTTAATAACAGTACAAACCTTAGTTTCTTCCAAAATGCACGACCCAACCAAGCCTCTTCGGAACCCGGGCCCATAACATGCAACATTTTAGGTAAATACAAAACTATTTTCCTTTAATTTTGCTTGAAATAATATCAAACTTTTAAAAGACATTCTGTCGTTCTGCAACACTCATTTACATTTTCAATTTTGAGTAGCATTTAAAAGAAAAAAGCATGAGTTTTTTGTCATATTAACCCACATAAAGTAATTATTGAGCCTATTTTTAAACTAATTATAACATAGAAATTAAAAACTTTTAAACTCTATTTTTAAACGTTAAAGAAACAAAACAAAACAAAAACTACGATAGAAACATTTGCGTAAAGTTGCATTTTACCTCAGTTTGCAAAAGTGCATTTTCAATTCTTAATAGGAAAAATTTATTTAACTTTAACTGAACGTACCTTCCTTCGTAAAGAACGTTTTCACATCTTTTATGTTTATGTAAATTTGATCTTTCACTATAAAAGAAATATTATATAAAAACGTTATCAAACTTTTCATAATTTCTTTCGTTATACAGTGTAAATCTGGAGGCAGAATATAGAATAACGATCCTAAAATTAATGTAAATTTTGGCAAAGGAATATTGTTTTAACGTGTTTCTTTGAAGTGGAATAATATGTTAAACAATGTATCATCATCTCAACTTATTAAAAAAAATTTTTCATTGATATAACTTAAATTTGTTCAAACTTTTATCACTGCGTAATAGTGACGGCGCATATTTTCGGTTTCTATAGTGTCAGTGCACGTGGACACCTGAAGGAAAGCGTAAACGAGGACATCCAAAAACAACATGGAAGCGTACAAGAGAGAAGGAGAAAAAGGAGAGCGGACACAGCTTTAGAACATTGGAGGGAAAAGCAAAGAATTAGGAATACTGGAAGAAATGGAGATATTTTGTCCTTGCTCTAAACGCAACCCGGCACAGCGAGGACTATAATCAAGCAAGGGTGTGAGAATCCTGGAATCCTGGACGGGACACTAATCCATCGTAGGTAAGCTCCCAGCAGATGCTGGTACTTTAATTGAAAACCTCGTACGTAAGAATGGAAAGCTTATTCAGTTTTAACAGAAAAGAAGGTTTCATATAAATGTTCATTTTTGGCAGAGTCGGAGATCGAAGCTGAGACGTTGTTGTTGGAACGAAAAGATCTTACCAATGCAGGGACCGCAGAGTGATTTTCTTTGAAGTGGGCTGCTAAACACAACAAACTGGGACGTGGTCCTAGCAATACCCCCTAAAACATATAGCCTTTACTAGATTGAGAAATCCACAATGATAAACACAACCGAAAACAACTTCAATTTACTTATTTCAGCGCCCTTGCTCTGATTCCTGTTAAGAGTCAAATATGTCTCGGAGTTAAATAAAAAATAAAAAATGGAAAAAACTGAACAAAACATTGACAAAATATTAGGAGGGGGAGGAAGGCTGAAGCCCTTCCCAGCTCGGCGGTCCTTGCAACTGCGCCAACCACATCGCCATGAAAACCACTTAAAAATCACTTAAAACAACATTTGTCCACTTATCTTACGCTCTGTTGAGAACTTTGTAATGATTCCCTTTTAAACATAGAACTAAAAACGATCTCGAACTTTCCCAACTTTCCCTAAAATAGTGTGTTGTCATATGTACTTACTAACATGGACTTTTTACTGATATGGTTTTGCTCAAATTCTTATCACATAAGTATCAACCTTAACTGTGTAAAAACTTCCTTATAGTAAACTTGTATATAGAACAACGAAGAAGCTCTATGTTTACCTGAGGTTTTGCTTTTGCTTTTTTTCACAACAAAGGAATAAAGCTTTCAAAAATGTTTAATCGAAATCTATATAAAATGGGCTTGTTAACTTAGAAAAAATCTTTTCAAAACGTAAAGATAACTAACGTTCGTGTGTACTATTAATAACTTTAGTAGCCAATACCTAGAACTTTGTGAGAGCTTTCCATTCATATTAACTTGGAGATTCTTTGTTTCACTGTCGTCAAAGTTGTTGTTCGTGTAACCGTGGTTTCCATAAATGTCAACAGGAAGATGATGTAGAAAAGACGAGGAATCCAATCGAACTATTTCTTTCCTGGCGTCGTATTTCAGCGACCATTTCACCCAGGAAGGCCTTTTGTGTCTTCTGCTAATCCTACGATCATTACACAGGTGTTTTGTTAATGTTCCTAAGGTACCGCTTCTACTACTACTATACTATAACTACTACTGTTACTACTACTACTACTGCTACTGCTACTGCTACTGCTACTGCTACTGCTACTGCTACTGCTACTGCTACTGCTACTG
>JAOEHV020331307.1:0-11408 GCA_025447995.2 Isaurus tuberculatus | reverse complement strand
TTTCGCATTAACTCGCCTCACGTGAACAGGCCATGAGCCAAATAATCTGCCTTTAATGAATGCATGCTCACATTTAAGGTAAACTTACCGCACAGAAACAAACGTTCGTAAAGGCTTTCGCATTAACTCGCCTCACGTGAACAGGCCATGAGCCAAATAATCTGCCTTTAATGAATGCATGCTCACATTTAAGGTAAACTTACCGCACTGAAACAAACGTTCGTAAAGGCCTTCGCACTCAAACATGATTCTGGGATTTACTCGCAGTACCTTGAAGGAAAGAAAACTGAGTAAGATATTTTCATTTTAATATTGAAACTTATCGGTTACAGTCGCTTTTTCTCCTGCAAGAATATTTGTCCTTCTAAGACAACTTCTTTGTCGAACAAAACAGTTTTGTTTTCGGACATCAGCATAAAACCATTGAATTTTGTCAAGTAACGAATAACGCAATTTTATCTTCCAACACATTTTCAAAGCAGAACACCGAATTTGCACGTTTTGTTTGTGAATCGTTTTAAGCTCGTGACGATATTTTACTGTGGTGACTTTATGAGAAACGCTTAAGTCATATAAAACTTTATAACCCAAGCCTATGTTTTCGTGACTTTCAGATCGTTCTAGAACACAAGTAAGGTTTATTCAAGTTAGATATTTGTTCTTCCTTATCGAGCGGAAAAATTATAAATTCTATCAAAGTATATATTCGATGTTTGTTATTTGAAGTCAAGTAGCCGATTAAAGTCATTCGAGAACTAAGTTCCTTCCCAAAGGTTTAATGATAAAACCACGTTTCTCTCACCTTGAACGCCAGACGTACGAGGGATTGGACTAAGTCCGGATGGTTGCGAAAATCTATAAAAAACAGACATGTTAAAACGATAGTGATTTGACTTCTAGTTCAGTTGTTAGGTGCTTTGAAAGGAGTCATTTCTTCTTCAAGAATTAGTTTTTTTTCCAATACGCATACATTTTTAGGATTTTGCATAAAGGTTGTTATAAACTTTGTTTGTTACATATACATTTTTTTACATTTTAATTGTATATTTTATAAAATTATTATTTGCAAGGCTTGTGTTGAGATCAACTTTTCGCAACTGATACGGTTACCCTGTACATAAATAAGTCATTATCATCGTCGTCATCATCATAGTCGTCATCATCGTCATCAACATCGTTCCATCGTCGTCATTATCGTTACATCATCATCAACGTCATCATCGTCGTCGTCATCATCGTAATCAGCACTGTAGTCATCGTAATCATCATCATAACCGCCATCTTCATCATCATCATCATCATCATCACAATCATCATCATCATCATCGTTATCGTCTTTGTCAACGCCATCGTCATCCACTTAACAGTTACAGAAAGCGAAGATAAGCATTGGCCATTTGGGCCACTAGGCTGGTAAAAGTATTAAAGCTATGTGAGCAGCTGTTAAGAGCCTGTCTACTTACTGGACTGGAGCATTTGTAGAGCACCCGAAGCCATACTTGCGAATAGACTCTGTACTAGTTTGTAGTGATCACTGTTCTCACCGTACATTCCGATGAACTATACACAACAGAAGAGCTGAGTTACGTCTTTCAAAGATTTCAGAGACCAAAGTTACCACTATAAAGACAATTCAGAACAGCTTCTTTCCTTGTTACCAGATTAATAGTCATGCATCGCTATTTTGAGACGTGTGACAGATTAAATAAACTCTGTTATCTAGACAAAAAGTTGGAATAACAATGAATAAATATATGCCATCATTCATATCACTAGAATCAAAGGAAAGTCATACCATTTTGGAAATATTCTCGTGAAAACCATAAAGGATTTCGTAGATTTTTCTCATGATCGTAAGTTATTTTTCATGCCACGTATCTCACAGATTTCTCTAGGTTTAAGACGCTGTATGCCTGATTAATATTTCTGATAGACACTTCATTGCAACAGAAAGAAACAGATTCGTTGAATAGTTATATACTTGAAACTTTGTGCATCGGGGAGTAGATAAAAGACGTGATTTAATAAACTCTAGGTTGAAATGTTTAATCGTCACCGCACGTAGAGTAGGAAGCTAGGACACGAACCATTGTTGCAGTGTCGATAAAGTGACAGTTGCTTGACGTTGTAAAGTACTGGAGCAGTAGCTGCCCAATCTCCGAGATGAGAGGTCCCATGTGATCCCTGATTGTATCGATTGCTTTTTCCAAACACAAGCACAGTGACTACAGACAGATAAAAATATTAAGTGTGTTAGTTGCTTCAGGAACTTTGAGTTCCCTCCGTACCGAAAACCACGGATATTCCAAAATTCTTTATAGGTTCTTGGCCATTTTCAGCACAATATGTTGGTTTTTCAACGACTAAAAAGACTTAATAATTACGGAGACATCACTCAACGAGCTCCGACCACAGTCTTTAAGGTGCCCTCATCAAGCACATACACAATAGATGACGCTGCTCAACCCTTGTTTGACTTCGAAACACAGCAACAAAACCAACTGACATAACTGGATGTAGATTTTTACTGAGGGATTAGAGAAGAGAAAAATCCTTTGAGTTAGAATGAGATTGAAAAATCTGAGTCTACATGCGATCCAGAGACTCGAACCCAAGGATGAGAGGTTTGAGCATAAATGCTCGGCCATCCTTATTTACCTGACATAAAAGCTTAGAACTTACAGATATGATGTTAAGAGATTAAAAATTAAGTAAATGTAAGACGAGAAAAAAAAAAGATGATAAAACCTACCTGAACCACTTCATTGTCCGTGACCCACACGTTCATCGCTTTCAACGCAGGAAGAATCTCCCTAAGCGGCAGGGACGCCTGAAGTGAACAAATGGCGCCTCTTGATTAACACAACACTAGATTACCAAAAGCGTTTATTAATTACCCTTCTCTAGAAAACGGCATATTGAAAATAATGCTTACACAACTCAAAGGTACACTCACTCATTGTTGTAATTTTAATCAATTTTAAACTGTCTGTTAGTCGGTTGGTCTGTCTGTTTGTTTTCCCCTACTTGGCTGTCTCCCCTTCTGTCATATAGTTGGAAGTCGTGGCACTCACTGGATGATTATCCTTTTCCACAGTCTCTAGATTAGGATCAAGGCATCTGAACAACACCGCAAACAACTGCAGGTGAAATTGCAGCTTCGACTTCGCCTCCTGACATGGCTGGACAACACAAGGACAAGAAAGAACAGTGAGAAGGCTAAATTCTCAAATGAAACCAAAAATTCAGATGATTTTTGAGCAGCTGACAAAGTTAATCATTGCCTCACCTGTTGTACAGTCTGAATTAGCTGTTGGGCATAAGGTGTAGCAATACTGGTAAGATTATTCACTTGGCTAGCTTTATCCTGCACTGATAAAACGTGACCTATACACTCCATGCACCGGATTCGCTCACGTTCCTTGGAAAGAAAAGGTGAACTGTGAAGCCGTCAAGAAACCTGATAATCCATTTCAATTATTCAATTCAGTTATACGACAGATGCACATTAACGATAACATAACAGAATGTTTGTGCATGGTGATGTTCAGAGTATTGTTTATCGCGGTGGTGATAAAGATAGTGATGACGATGAAAATAAATACTAATGTTAGACCAGGTAAGGAGGCTGATGCCCAACGAATCTGGAAAACTTTTAGGGATGGTGGTTATACGCAAGACTATGTTATCATTTCCAATAATGCTGCTGATGTTTAAAGTGATGATTCCAACTTGTTGATGAGGATGGTGTTGGTGGTGATGAAGGTGACGATGATGTTGATGATGATGATAATGAAGAAGACAATGCTGATGATGAAGTTGATAATTGTCATGGTGATGTTGATAATGATGATAGTTGTAACGACGATGATGTGAAACTAACGATGATAACGACACTAGTGTTCATACTGATGATGACCTATGATTAAGGCGGTTGTGAGTGTACATCACTCTTAAGTAAAATAAGTTCATTATTCTTCAGAACACACTCAAATATCAGACGATGTTCGGAGCGAACAGAAGTCATCTTACCTGTAAGAGTGTCCCTGCAAGAGCAGCCTAAAGTAGAACACAAAATGGTAAAATATTGAAATTGGTTGCTGATTTTCGGTCACCACTATGTAACTGGTACATTTTAACAGGATGTAAACTATTTTAATTACTAACACAAAAAACGCGGCTTCAAACAAGGAACGTGTCAAAAAAATTCAACTGTCGATGGTGAAAAACGAAATTCTTCCAAACTGCTGATATAAAAATATGGATAATTTAAGTTAAGAGAAGTTTAAAATGCACAACATTTTTAAAGTAGTTTAAAGAATCTGCAAGATCTAAGCAATGAAACCGATTTGGAAATGGTGGGAGAGAAACGAACACTGATGATGATAATTCGATAACAGCAACTAAGATTTGTAAGACAATTTGTGAGGGAAAATTGCATGGAAAGATTGTGTTTAGAGAAGGTAGAAGGACAAACAGCAAACGGTAAAAGACGTTTTTGAAGGGAAGGGCAGAAGCAGTAGATATGAAGAACCAAGATGTGCTGCAGAGGGCAAAGTGCAAAGAGAGTTTCAGAAACTTGGTCGCCTCAAAAAAGAAGAAATAAAAAGTGGAGACACATCATCAAGATAAATGTCCAGATAAATCTAAAACGTTTGCAGAAGACAAGGCCTCGTATAAAATTCATACCTGGCAGCTGGAAAAAATCAAGTGAACCGATTCCTGATCCAAATCAAGAACACACTCTTCACATATGCTTCTCAAGGCCTGTGTTGAAGCGCTAGCAAGATGCTGTGTTGACAATCCACCTACGAGAATCGCAATCGCCGATTTGAGCTGCTCCGGATGGCATTTGAGCCACTCAGAATAGGAACCTGTTGACAAACATTTAAAGCTCATGTGAGCTTATAACTAAAGGGCTCTGCAATACAATAATTAATGGAAAGAAAGAAACAAAAAACTAAATACTTTCTTCGAATACGTTTTCTTGCTTCATATACGTTTTTTTATGTTAATATTTAGTTGTTGTGAAAGTTTTCAAGGACAAATTATGTAAATAACCATAGGATATATAAATATATGACATTGCAATGCAGAAAATCACTTCGCTGATTTAGTACTAAGGATACTTGCATCATTTAGGTTTCGGATTGTGTACAGCAACCAGTCTGTATCAGTACGATTTAACAATAGATTAAAAAAAGTCGTCGACGAAAGGTTAAGTAAATTGTTAATGAAAAGTGTGAAAAATTCTCTTACGGCTAAGCAATGAAGTTCTTAAACGTTTGAAATTATCCTTTGGCAGCATGATTGAGTGATAAATAAATGTCTAATGTAGCCTGTACTGCTATGATTGAATATGTACAGTATTCCTAGCTTTCGCTATTCTACAGCATCATCAGGGAATGCGCGTGGAAAATATTGCACAAGATTATAATATATACGGTGCGATGGAACGTAGTGAAAAATCGTTGGTCCTGATCCACCTAAACAATTGCTCCCACACCCAAGAGATTAAAGTGCACATCATCACAAGAGAGAAAGACCCAGTGAACGTACGTCTACTGGAGGCCCTATTTATTAACTCCTTTATGCCTACCATAAACTCACGCGATGAATACAAAGAACTACAAGACCTATTGTTCTAATTCTGACTGCCATTGTTCTTATGCAAACTTCTATGATTTTTTCACTACGCTCCATCGCACCGTATATATTATAATCTTGTGCGATATTTTCCACGCTCATTCCCTGATGATGCTGTAGAACAGCGAAAGCTAGGAATACTACATCTTCAATCATAGCAGTACAGGCTACATTAGACATTTATTTAACACTGAAGTTCATAGAAGACAGGTGAATTGAACTAAAAAGACAACATGTAAACACAAAGTACTACACTCACAGGTCGCGAAAAACTAGGGCTAAAACGCAGCACATCGTCATGTGCTACTCGTCAGCATGTGACTGGATGAAACAATCAGCCTAAAGCTACAAGACTACTTAAAATTAGACCAATGAAAATATTTCTTGAAGCGAAAATCAAAGTTAAAGACAATCACCCAGTGTTTGAATAAGTTGACTTACCAACCATTAAGAGTGCAGTCTCTGCCACAGAAGGAAGAGACGGTAGTTTTGACAACAAAGACAGGATAGCTGGTAGATAAGTCTCTTCGTCAGGTTCAACGAACTCCGACACTGACTGAATCAAATACAGTGTTGCGTCTAATGCCTACAAAGCGTTAAAAAGCTGCAATAAGAACCTTTAATTTTCTAGGTTTAAGTTTTCAAGTTTGAACAATTTTGACTATTTATTTTATGAGGGCTTTTATATAAAGAACCTGCAGCCTTCAACAAACGTTGGCCTGAAAGCTTCATTTAAATTATCTTTGTATTTTAGTAATCCCATTGTGTTGCCTTGTTTTTATATTTTTGTTTTTCCTTATTTAGAATAACTGTTAAAATCATATTTTAACTAGAACTAATTCAACGTATTTATAAATGACATATCTTATTTGTTGTAGAGATATTTTGATTTTTTAATCAACAGGAGTGACTTTACAGTGTCTGCTTTTTACTTTACGATATAAAAGATCTTCTTTTCTGAAGAAAACAATTACTTTGGTGCTATGGAAATTTAAGAGGGTAAAAACTTATTTTTAATACAAAAAACGTTGTACTGAAACGTTTTCCATCTAAACCTCACAACTCTACTTCCACGTCATTCCTTACATGACCATTTTTTTTTCTTGTTAAAGGCGATGTAGTTGGTGCAGTTGGTAAGATCTCTGCCTTCCAACCACAAGGTCCCAGGTTCGATTCCTCGGCTCCGCCGATATCGGAACATTTGTGTGACCTTCTTTTCCGCCAAAGCTTACTCAGCTTTTCATCCTTACAAGGTCGGTAAATGAGTACCAGCTTCGGCTGGGAGCTAACCTGCAATGGATTAGTGTCCCATCCAGGGGGAGTCAAAGACTCTCATCCGCTTAATGCACTACCGAAACCAGAAATGAGAGCTGGCCCCATGGGCCACTAGGCTCGTAAAAGGATTCAGCTAATTAAGAAAAGTGAAAAGTCTCAAAAAATCTTGAACAGCCAACTCACCTGCCATGTAGGTGGTGTCTCGGCTGCTAACAACATGGATAGAGTCCCGTGAAGATACTGTAAGTATTGCTGGCGCATCAAACAATACATGTACATCTACGAGGGAAATATAGTTACATTTAGCACACTTTTAGGGTTAATATAGGGCGGCGTTGCCGGCGCAGTTGATAAGATCTCTACCTTCTCACGACAAAGTCAGACAAACTTTTACTATTACTCAACACGATCGGCTGACCATTCTCTGTACGATAAATTCAGAGTTACTTGAGTTGAGTAAATAGTTATATTTTGTAGTAAAAATAATTGGTAAATGTTACAGTTACGATGTACTACTTACAACAGTATCAGCGATATCTTGTCTGTAGCATCGAAACTGTTCTTTTTCATCTACAAGCAAGGAATGAAAGTCACTCACCAACAACTGAAAATGATTCAGACGTACAAACACTTGAAGCGAACAGACAGATAAACATCCGTACTAGTATGCCCGCTAGCAACGTGGCTTTAGTGCCATATTATTGGCTGCAAGTTTTGATACTGGTACATATGTACTACCTGACTTGTAATTATTATTTAAGCCACATCCCACAGGCATTACGCTTTTACTGTTACTTAGTATCTCGTTTGGGAACCCAGACTGTTTGTAGGCTTCGCAATGGTAGATTTAGGCAAAAATTAGAAAAATTAAAACTGATATTTTTTTAATTAATGCCGTATATAATGTAAAGGGTTGACGTTTCAAACATTAGCCCTTCATCATAACTCAACCAGCACGGAACATCAGCTCCTTGCACCACTTACGGTGATGATCAAACAATATTTGACCTTTAATAAAGGTCAAAAGTTGTCTAAATTAGTGTTGCATCGACGAACTGCTAAAGCTTCAAACGTTACCTCTTTTCACTAGTCATGATGACGATCAAAAATGTCTACCTTGAGTAGTCAAAGTGACAGTTGTACAAACGAATGGCTAACGCTTGAAACGTCAACTCCTTGCATAGTTACAGCGATGATAAAAAAAATTACAGACTTAAGTTTTTAAACTCCGCATTCTAACTACTAGCTGACGCAACATGTACTTCAAACAAGTGAAATAAGGTTACCCCGTTCTTTACCTGAACTAAAACTTTTCCACTCGTTCTCTGGTGGATACTGCACCTTCCTGAGGAGTACCTGCGGAAGGCAAAGAGAGAAATTGAAAAGACCTCTCAAATTTAGGTCAATACTTGTAGCTGGAGTAGTCTAAAGGCCCAAAAAATCGAAGCTTATCTTTGGTTTCTATATTCTTAACTGGACAAGAGTCTTTAACTCAGCCTGGATGGGAAAACAATCCATCGCAGGTTAGCTTCCAACTGAAGTTGGAACTCATTTGCCTGGATGGAAAGCTTTGGCAGAAAAGGTCACAGAATGTTCAAATTACAGCATAGCAAGGGATTGAACTTTTCGCTGGGAGTAAGAGATCTTGCCAACTGAGCCAACGACTCTGCCTTGCCAGAAACGCATGCATTCAGTATATTGTAAAATTAATGATGAGATATTGCGTCTTGTAATGTGGTTTGACACTGAAATTTAAGCCACTTCGGTCAGGAAGTAATTTCTAAATAACACATAAACACACCTATTTCAATAAAAACTACATGAGTTTACTAATGCTAACTAATTTTGATGCGACTAAAATTAAATAATTTAATAATTTTCTTTCTTAATATTCTTCCGAGCTCAACCCCAGCTGACTAATCCCAGCGTCCCAACCCCCACCCCATCTGCAACTCTTCAACTCCCCCAACCCCAACTCCACTTCCCTCTGACTTCGCAATCCCACCAACAGGGCCTTCTCCGACTTTCCATTTATTCATCCCAAACTCCATACCTTCAACTTCTCTACAGACTATTGACAAATCTACAAACAAATAGATAATATGAGCAAATTTACTTAACCAATGCTAAGCAGGTACCTGAACGAGTGATATAAACACGGGTCCAAAGATGACTTTGTGTTGCTGTGAAAGGCCAGGCTCTTCTGATGTGATGTGATCCTAGAAGACAAGTTCTTTACCTTTGTAAGACTAAAACATATCCAGGTCTGTCTTTTAAAAATCTTTGTTCCTCAAGTAGATGATTCTTTTACGTATCAGTAAGTCCCCATCAGAGTTGCCCCAGTTCTCATAAAACCTCAGTAAAAACTATCCCCTCAACCTCCACACCCTCGGCTTTTTTTATAAGATAAACAACTTTTTTAAGACTCTGCTTCGTCTATCATAAACTAGTTTTTTCTAAAAGGTATTAAGACGTGAATGTGTCAAGGAATAGCCAATGGTGATGAAACACTTTATGATCAAGAATATTGTTCTTAGCCTAAAAAACTAACAAAGAACTTAATCTTTTAAAAAGTTTCAGCAAAGAGAATGAATGATAAAGAACAAGTTGGAAGTAGTTAAGGGTCTTTCATTAAAAATTCAAATTTTCGTCACCCACTCCTCTTTCATCTTAAAGTTTATGAAAAGTCCTGAAACTAGCACTGAAAAGACGAACATTCATCCAATACTTTGAAAGAACTTTAAATAACAGGTCGCCATCTTCATCAAAGGTATTTCACGAAATTTCAAAGCTTCTCTGTCACATCGAACTGACGGAACACACTATTGATTTTGATCAAGATTATGTACAGTGTTCCGTAGACTGTAGAAAGAAAAATGGTTTTTAAAAAGCAAAAATAAAATGATCTACCGCTTTATAACAGTCTTGTGATATTACTTCTCTTTATGGTGGAACAAGTAGGAATTGATGTTGATCTGATGGGGGATATTGTGGGATCAAGCTGGCTAAGGATGGTATGAATATGTACTTTGATGGAAAATAGACAACCCTGTTATGCAGGTTCTCAATTTGGAACTAAAGTTGAAAGGTCTAGTGGATCACGTGAAAAGAGATGGATGCGTAGAGGTGGATATTGGAAGGAAGAGTGATTTTAGTTAACGTGCTTTCAATCGTCATAGTTAGAAAGTAATCAGTCTTGAGATAGAGTGAGTAACATTTATAAAAACAAACCTGCAACAGGAACCAAACATTGAGAGTCATCTCGCTACACTGCTCGTCAGCTGGGTACCACCCTGGGGCATTGGTGCAACTCTACAAGATAGATTACAAAACTAAATACCTTATCCATCTCTGGAATAACTCAGTATACTGCAAATTACATGGGTCAATTCTTACCAGAATCAAATGAATCAGTAAATGAGCTTGCTGTTGTTTATCAGCAGTATCAGCAGAGAGGACCAACTTGTAATGTATTTCAATTAGAGAGACAACCAGTCGACAGATACCAGTTGATGTATCCTTGAATATAGAATTGAATAGTTACATAATACATCAAGTAACTGTATAGTATGTATAGAATGAAGGTCAATTAAACTCCCAAAACGTCTTCCCTAAATCTACCTCAGTCTATAATTTAACTCATTACATTGTCCCAGTTAACTCTAATGCCTTCTGGCAGATGGAACAAAATTGTAAAGTATTCAGAATTATTTTGTCTGAATTTTTTTTCGAAAATGATTTTGTCGATTCTTCTTCTTGTAATTTAAAGCTACTTGATATACTGTATGTTTGAGACTTACTGTGTCTCCAGATTCTAGTGATCTCATAAGAGAACCTTGATACTGTATGTTTGAGACTTACTGTGTCTCCAGATTCTAGTGATCTCATAAGAGAACCTTGCAGCTGTAGTGTGTTATATACTGTATGTTTGAGACTTACTGTGTCTCCAGATTCTAGTGATCTCATAAGAGAACCTTGCAGCTGTAGTGTGTTATATACTGTATGTTTGAGACTTACTGTGTCTCCAGATTCTAGTGATCTCATAAGAGAACCTTGCAGCTGTAGTGTGTTAGCAACAAACTTCCACACATAACTGGGAAACCTGAAAGTGTAGAAACAACACTTACATGCTGTTGTTGGCATTTTTGAATAGCAGTTGACTCCTGTTGATCATCAGGGTATTAATGGCAGTATTGAACAACTTCTAATACTATCCAGGAAACTAAAAACTGACAATATGTACATAGAGAGGTACCTGAGATGTACTTTAAGACTGGCAAAAACTTTTATCAAAGTATCACCCTTTATTATCCAGACACTTGAATACCAACAAGAGCACGTATTATAGAGGTACGTACTACATATGTGACAGTCCATGAGAAAACCGACCCTTTTGAAGCACGAACGCGTGAACGCGTTCGCCTGCGTTCTGCAAAAAACGCAGACGAACGAGGCAAGGTGTGAAGACGAACGCGTTCGAACGCAGG
>JAOEHV020331196.1:0-11408 GCA_025447995.2 Isaurus tuberculatus | reverse complement strand
TATTAACCTCGTCCGTTCTATCATTACAGGGAAATCTTAGACCTCTGTCTTGTTGTAATGACCTCGCTATCGCTCGGCCATTACAGCAAGGCCTCGGTCTGAGATTTTCCTGTAATGACCTCACTCTCGGTTAATAAGTAATATGTATTGGTACTTCAAGACCGCATTTAAACGATACATAGGCAAATCTTTGCTGAAATAATTGTATCAATTTTATTCATTATCATACACCTTTAGGCAGCAAATGGCATAATAAATAAGACTTTAGACGGCTTTTTTGCCGTAGTCGGTTTCTAGTAGCTAAAGCCATAGATTTTGCGAGTCATTTCCAAACTCTTAAGAATTATAGAGTTAAGCTTTTCAAACTTTTCTGTTGCTTTAAGGTAGAGTAAAATAAATTTTAGAAGCTTAACGCAACTGATAAACCATTGTTAAAGGTGTGAACATGAGTTGCACTAAATTGCGTTGTATGATCGTTGCTGTATGATGTTCTTTTGTCGGTTACTGACGTTTTGATTACCTTTGCGGTAATCATCAGAGTCAGAGAAATAATTTGTCAGTGCATGGACTTCAAGGACGATGCTGCTAATGTCATTCAGTATGTCCGCTTTGGGCTGCGAAATATTTCATAGAATAAAGGAATATTTAAAGAAGCTTTTTAAGGTTTATCTATGTCTGAATATCGCTGTTAAACCTTAAACTTTTTGGCGCCAAGTGGATAATGAAACCAACGCTTATCTCTTCTTTCAATGCTGAATGTTAAATGAGTAAGAGTCTTTGATATCCTGGACGGTACACTAATCCATTGCAGTCAAGCTCCCAGCCGGAGCTGTTATTCATTTTACTGACCTCCTAAGGATGGATACCCGAGTCGACTTGAGCGGACCAGAAGGGGTGACCCAAATAATATTCTTTTCTCGCCAAACCGCGGGATTCCAACCTGGGACCTTGTGGCTGAAAAGCGAAAATGTTACCAATTGTGCAAACCGTGCCATTTATCATTGAGAGAAAACATTTGAAAACGATGACCGATGTATAACATGTCCCTTAACTTAAACTGAGAAATACCTATGTAACTTTCACCCACATATATGCAAAAGAAACTCTGCAATATAAAGGTAAACTTTTAAACTAGAAAATGTTCAAGCCACCGACCGGCTTATAAAATCGTGTGCGAATACCGCTTAACTGTCTTACACCAAGTACTCACTATTTGTTAATGACTCAAGTTTAAGGATTTACCAATGTCTCCCTTTCATGGTGGAAAATTATTTTTAGGACATAAAATACACAACTTTGTGATGATTGGTAATATGCTTATACGACGGCGTTTAGCGATGAATTTATAAAGCTTTATGATGCCATGTCTGAAAAAACATTAAGTTTCAAGTATGTGATCAGCATTTTATTGCCTTTTAACTACAGAAAAACATAAAAACAAACGGTCAAGTTGGTTGTTTAGTGCTGATAATCCACTGAGAAGGAGCTTGCGTGGTAAAAAATGCAAGAATACCACCAAAAAATACTCGACGGATTAGAAGATGTGCCGTCTTCAGCTCCTGGTACAGAATAAGCTATTTTGCGTAAAAACCTGTCAAACAGTCTGTATTTGTTGAGAGAAAAACTTTGAAATAACTGGGCTTGTAAAGATTCCTTCTTTAAAAAGCTATTCTTTTCAAATTAGACTAAATACTTATTTAAATTAAATTATTTATTTATTCATTCTAAAATTAAAATGGAGAAAAATTAAAAGAGGTAAATTTTTGACATAAAAAAGAAAGAAAAGGAAAGAAAGCATAATAAGATAACATTCAAGAAGACTGAATACTGATTATTGTCAGTTTTGTGAAATGAACAATAAACTTCATGTATTCCGGCGCACTTGGCGTTCATTTGTTTTATTTCGAGTCCAGTAATCGTTTAAAGTACCATAATCTCCTCGCCTCTTTTTTTATTTTTAAGTTTTTCACAAGGCCTACTTTGCCATGTTTTCTACCCTTGATCAAACTTCTATACCTTAATCCCAATAACTCTTACTCGCACCATTTCTCTCTCCCTTTGTATGGTTCTCAACCACGTTGTTTTAGTGTGGCTTTATTTCCGTCTTTTTCCGGTTTACAACTAAAAGCCGTAACGGAATGATTCCGTCTCAAAATTCGTAATACGTGCACTATCCTCCTCTAAATTCACTTTACCACAAAACTTTTCCTATTGTATCTGCGCCCAGCATTCAGTTTGTCACCTGATATTATGTATGGCCGAAAAATTTACATAATCTTTTTAAACACTGAAATAACAGGTTTAACAATTTTGTTAATGGTGTGCAAAGTTTTCCACCAGTGAACATTAGTTTTCATATCATGTCTTAAGTAATTATTCTAAGTACAAGTCGAAACTGTTTTGAGTTTTTGACAAAATCTTAATTCAACTCAGGAAATTTAGAACCATCAGTGATCTAGTACGTGATGTTTTTTTAAAATAACATAGAAGCTCTGTATTGAGTTAAGGAAATTGAAACTTCATATAGATTAAGCTTGATCTACTGCTCCGGACACCCGGCCCAGTTATATCGGTTGAGGAGTTGGTTGCTCAATATCATCTACAGTGACCAATTATGTAGAGACACAAGATGCCCCCATAATGAACTATCAACAGAATCGTGATGGATTGCATGAGCTACACCTAATATAGAATATAGATGGCATAAGAAACACCTAAAATAAACGTTCGATTTGTGAATGCCCTATAGCTGGCGAGCTAGTCCAGATGGCCATGTATGGGAGCTTGTGGTCAGCTGGTAGATTGCGAATACAATATAACAGTTATTATCTGTTATTTAGTAACACTGGAAAAAAATAAGTAATAAACCTCTTTCAGTCAAATATATGACTGATAGCCTTAATCTCTCTTACCTAATTTATTTAGCTTGACATGGCGTCAGAAAGTTGCCGAAAGGTCGCTCAGTTTTAATAATTTCGCTTATATTTTTGCTGAAAGGAACACTTAGGCTCAAAATTGGGCCAAAAGACATCTTTGAATAGAAAAATGAACGATTTAATTGAATCTTAAAAAATATAAGTTTTAAAGCATGTACTAACAATTAAAACACCTGCGTTGTTGAGATGACGTACGTGAATTTCCAAAATCTGCGCTGTAAAAATATTGACGCACTGGGTTGCGAGGGAATGACGTGACCGCGCTCGTTCTAGACTCCTCTCGCTTATCTTGACCTGACGCGTCGTGTTTCGTAATTTGTCTATAGATTATCAATAAGGCACGAACTGCAGAGCTGGCTATTATCACATCCTCCAACATGCGTGAGTGGCATAATACACACTGAAAGCTTTGATACTTAAAAGTTTAGGAAAATTAGCAGCGCAATGTTTCGGACTGGCATCGGTTCCATAGAAAATCATACCGATTATGAACTTATTACACAGATTAAGTCAACCAATCAGAACGCAAGAGATGCTAATCCGAGTTTGAAAATTTCATATCTGTTATTCTGTTGCTGAATGTAAATAATCACATTTGTCCCAAAAACTTTTTTAAGACTTGATATTTGCGCCAAGTTAGCGTTCGAAACGTCGCTTAGCATGTGTTGTTGCATTTTTCAAACATAGTGTTTTTTATGATGAAATAACTAGATCTTTCAGTAAGTTGAATTTTAAATCCATAGTTCAATTTTTCACTGATTCGTCCGTTCGCGGTTTAAGTGGTGTCTTATGCCGTTATAAGTAAAACCAACTTTATCGATGTGCAAGTGTAAATGAAGATTGGGGTCGATAAATCAAGCTTCAAGTATTTCTGTAACACTATCTGTTGTTAAAGCACTTTGGCAGATATACGTTTATGATTATTAAACAAAGTTAAGAACTAAATAAATATATTTGCCACGGTTGCTGTTATCAGTGGTAAACACTCGAAATGATAGCTCACCTTCCGTAAGTTGTCTGAAATATGGGACTGGATTGTCATAGCAACAACGCATACCTTATTCCTTTGTTACCATTGCCAAAGCGAGCCAATAGCCGCGAATAATAATTTTTTAGACAATTCTTGTGTAACTGAAAAACTTGAAGCCAAAGGAACTTGAGTTAAATTTTGTCGGCTTTGTCTTTTATATTTTATCAGCACATGAAGTGTGCATTAGACCTTATTCAGAGGTCGCAAGTTGTGTTTCCGTTCATTTTTGTAAGATAGCGGGGTTTAGACATCTTGTCGCCATGTGGGCAAAAGCCATTGAAGAAATTTTGTCTCTTGCACTTCTATTAAGTGCTTATGCAGCCAAAAGGTCTTGTTCCTGTAATGTTCCAATTAAATTGCTTTATATCTTATCATTGATCAATAAACGTAATTTTTGGGGCTCTTTGCTTTCTTCATTGTAAGATTGTTAATACTGAATTTATCCTTCGTGTTTCCTTCTGACACTCGCCCCTTAGAAACAATGCATCGTAAAATATTATAATAGTTTATATTTATCAATATTTTTGTTGCCGTTGCTATAGTTATTTTTTTATCTTTTTTTATTATTAGTAGCTGTTTTGTTTGGTTTTGGCCGCTAAACGGAAATTCGCGGCCTCGATTTCAATCTGGAGTTCCATGTCAGCACATTTTCCCAACATCTTTGTTTTTAATCCCAAATAGATTCTTATAAACTTTTAATATCATTATTAAAAAATTTTTAAAGTGAACGTTTGTTGCATTTAAATAAGTGTTTCCCCGACATTTATGCTCATGGATTAGAACAAATGTGAGTTACATTCCATGTGTCTAGAAAGAATGACCTTGCGATTTTAAGACCCCTGTATATCAAAAATAAAGGTTTGAAATAATACTAAATAGAAGGTATTGAGTTTCACGCATCTGAGCTCTGAAGATCCTTATCTTCGTACTATTTCTCGTGTTTTCAAGATCATTATTCCATTTTATGTGAATAAATTGATGCCAGAAGTTGAGTTCATTTTGCTGTATGATCATCACGATTTAGATAACAATGACGCACAAAATTAAAATAAATAGACAACTGAAACACACAAATTCTCAATTGACTCTGATGATTGCTGCTGCACTGCTTTGCAATTAGTGAAATGCGTTCGACATCTTTGTCACTCAACAAGACACCACGGTCGCATGAAGTCGAGGCATTTTAAGACGGTCGCCCGTACGAAAATTCTCAAAGCAGGATAGCATCAAGACTGAGCCCGCGAACAACAGCAGGATTAGGATGCGTTCTCCTTCGTCGAACGCAAAAAGTAATATTACTTTTTACTTGTGATTCCCATAGGGAATAGGGAAAGAGTAAAAGCTTTGATTTGTTTGTTGAGAGACGGACGGTGTTTTGCAATTAAGAGAGTTTCAACAATACGGCGTAAGGTACAAGGTTGAACAGTAGCAATGGGTTGCCAGGTGAAAGAATGCTCAGGATGTGAATTAAGGTGTCTCGCCGGTTCCGAGAGTTTTGAAGTGTCTTGATGTTCATTAATGCGGGACTGTAAATTGTATTGATTTAGTTTCACTGAGATACGCTATATAAAAGACGCTCAAAACTTCCAGTTTATTCGGCTTTAAAGTCACTAAACACTCTCAATAACAAATTATAAATGAACTTGGGTCGCTTCTGGCCAAACTGTTTTTTTGTTGTTGTTGCTGGCCTTAGAAGAAAGCTTTAGGGACACCCTGATTATTAGATATGTGTTAACAGTGCTGTTTGGTTTCTGTTTAGATACGTCGTCAGAGACGTCATCAGGTTACGGCAGTTCTCACCAGGTGGGAAAGCACAGTTCTGTCAATTCCATGATGAGTCCCACGGCTATGTTGGCTAGCGGTTACGCACCATTAGATCTCCGACAAACTTCCGGTGAAGCGAGCTCGGAAAAGCCACGTGAAAGAACGGTATGTAAATTTGATTTATAAAAAAAGAACAAGTAGAACATAATTTTGACGTCTAGCGATTTTCGGTGTTATATTCAATTAAAGTAAAAGCTTTGACGGAAACAGGACCCATAAACTGCAATAGTGGTGCGGCGTTCTTGCCAACTGAGCTATAAAACCATAGATGTCTGGAGCAATTGTACTTGGAAACGTAAATGGCAAAGAGATGTTTGGAAAAAAAATAGGCTTCAATGGAATCGTATGTGACTTTTCATAAAGCGTTGCAGCGCCTTTACTAAATAAGCTTTTAAGCCTGAGTGTTTGAGAACAGGTTAGTTTGAAACCAGAGTTTTTCAGGCTTTTCTTTAATAAATACTTAAACTGGGTACATAGCCGTGCAGGGATGTTCTCAATAGCCGGTCCACGGTCCGTTTTCCCGTCTGTAACGTTGCCGAGGACCGGTTATATTTTATTCCCAAACCTTGTGAATTTAACTCTTCAGAGAACCTTTCACTGAACGACGAAACTCCTTACTCTGAACGATATCATAATGAAGCTCCGTTTGAGTTCCCGTGGTAATCAATTGACCTATGAAACACCCTAAGCACGCATGCGTAGAAAGCCACCCCTCCACTAACAAGTGGACCGCCTTCTGGTGGGACTTGACCGCCTCTTAGAAAAACTAAATACATCTCTGCCGTGAAGGTCGTTTCATTATTTAATTGCTAATAAGTACGGTACAAACACAACCCACCAAATAGACAATTGTCATAAAAACAATTTAATTCTGTTCAAAAAAATCCTTTTTATTTTGTGTTGAACAACTGTTAACTTTTCTTGTTTTTTTTATTTTTTCATCCATATAGACCTCATTAGGCAAAAGACTCTTCAAGAAAAATAAACAGAAAAAAGAGGAACCCCAGGTCTCAAACACAAATACAGGAGCGTCAACTGGGTAAGTAGTTTGTGGTACAATTTTGTTTTGTAACTTACAGCTCATTTGGTGCTACACGAGGCACTTGATGCTAGCGTCCTGCAACGCAGGCTACGAATTAACATATCGCGATTCGCAAGTCGCGATGCACCTTTCAAAGTTTGCGATACAAAAATGTCAAAAAAATACTAAAATTGCAATACCAATAAATGTTTCTCTGTATTAGTTTTTAGCCTTAGGTCATTATCAACAACACAGGAAATTAACAGAGTATAAGTGGCTTTTTATAAAGTACCTGTGAGCCTCCTCTGAACTATATTCGAAGTTTCAATATATTTCACAAACGCGACCGCCTCTGTGTAGATATTTTAATATCTAGAGGTGATAAACCTTCCCGCTTTGGCTTTGTTTACATTGTGTTTGCGAGCTTCCGGGTTGGGGTGAATTTCCCAGAACAAAAAAATTGCGGTACACTTTTCCGACGTTAATTCGTACCCTGCAACGCCAAGTTGGTGGTAAGAATGAGTTGTATAAAATGCACGTTGACGAGTGAGAAACGTTGCCAGACAAGTTACATCCTGTAACGAGTAGCTCACAACTTATCTTGACAAATTTTGCCGCAAAGACAAAAAAATAATTTCAAGATAAGTTGTGAGGTACTCGTTACACTCGTCAACATGTCTTTTATAAAAGAGCAAAAGAGATTGTCTTGATTTAAGTACCGTAATGGCTCTGCCAGATAGCTTAGGCCACATTTGGAATTTTGTAATGTCCATGAATTTGGCTACCACGGACATATGTGCTCGCCTTTTTTGGGTCCGTTTGGCACATTGCAAAACCCATAGTAATGAAAAGGCAGAGGTCTCTTTTCACCACTGTGCAAGTTCAAGGTGAGCTCAAAGAGCGAGCTGCCGTTTAAACTCAGTTCCATAGACAAGGCTTACGGGAGCTGCTGGTAGAACTGTCAAAGAGTCTTTAAGAGGTGTGTGGTCAGTTATTGAAGCTTAAATATTTAACCCAGGGATAACTACAAGTAAAAACACAATAGAGAGATCGTGGTTATACACAACGCCATCGTTTGGTCAGAGCAAAACTACGCTTCCGAAAAACCATATTTATTATGAGGTCGGACACTTGTTTCGCCCTTTTTGTGGTTCACAAAAAGGAATAATAAGGGATAGCGATGGAGAGCTAAAGTCTCTTTTTACTGCTGCGCTACTCTGAAAGAGCTTCTTTTAAACCAGGTCGATCCATGGACAACGCTCAGGCTGTGATGAACTATCTGCCATCGTGTAACACTACCTTTATGTTGCCGTGACTTTATTTTATCTTATCTTGAGTTTCGTATTTTGCCGTGACAGCTGTGGGCCACCGTAGTTTTGACTGTTCAACTTATCAGTATGGCACAATCCTTAATGAAAAGAAGGAGGCCTCATTTATCTAGGCTCGCTACTTCTGAGGCAGCGCCTACTACACAACCATTTATCATCTATTTTTTAAAAAAAACTCTTCTGATAAATGGGAATCAATTATTTAAACTGTTATTAACCCTGAAAACCGCGTAGACTCTTGCTATCTCTCATGTTTATTCTTAACACTGCACACATTTCCTCATTTAATATCCACATAACATAACTGAGTGCGATTCACAACCATCAAACACATCCTCATGCACTTGTATAGTTGAAAATAAAAGTCAGGTTTCTATCAATATTTTGATTTTACTTGCTCTTTGAAAAATCAAAGAAAACTTTTGTTTGGTTAGGCATTACAGCTTGGTGATTTCTGCTGCCTTACTAAAGAATTAGGTAACGCAAGATTTTTCACAAAAAGAGAGAGCCTTAGGCCTCGTTCCCGCAAGCACACTAATTTTACCACTTAACTTTTTTAACATCATGCATTTCTGATAACTAGTCGAGGTGAACTAAATTTCGATATCCTCTAAAGGAAATAACTAACAAGCTAAAAAAACTTGAGAAAGAATGTTCGGATGCGAAAGTGCTTTTTGAAACAAAACTTAGTGGAAAAACGTTACTGTTAAAAAGATCAATTAGCTATTCGCGGTAATTATGTTTCTCAGATAAAAAAAGCTCACTCTATAAAAATAGTATTTGTTATGTTTAGAGTTTATAATGAAACATTTTATAAGAGTGATTGTCAACAGTTCGCAGTCAGTTTTGAAATTTCGGCTTCGCTCATATTTTGTACTTAAAATTTTTTAATGAATATGATATTGCAATTTTCAAATACTTGCAAAGACGTTTTTTTGTTTCCGTCGTCTTAATAGTTATGATACAACCATTAAAGTGTCTATATGGCGAATTTTTTTTTCGATTTTGATAGTTCTAGAATGCGCAGACAAGTATTCTAAAAAAAATTTTTGATTATGTCACATTTTCACAACAAAATCGAGCTTAAAGTTCCTGCGCCGGCCACGCCCAACGAAGATGACCGGGATTTGCTAAGTCTGAGTCCAGAACCCGGCCGTGACGTCACTTCAGGAATCGTCTACTCTTCCCTGAAATGAAGAGTCGACAATTCCTAAAGTGACGTTACGGCCTGTTCTAGACCCACATAGGGTTTTGCCTGCCAGCAAATGACAACGCGCAAACATCGATTGAAGAGTGAACCATTCGACTGCATTTTATCTATTTTAATAATTTTAAAGAAGAAAACAATTTACAAAGTGCAGAATTACGTGTTTTTTTATTATGGTGGTGGAAGTGTCCATCGTTGTCCTTTTGCTGTGCCCTGTCAAACTAAAAACTTATCTGGATTCTTTGTCTAACCCACCATAGTGCACGCTGTTTTAACTGATACATTGCTAACGTGTCTGATCCATTAACATTGCATTGTTTAACAAGTGTTTGCATTAATAAACCGCACGACTGACCATCGAAGATAGTGTTAAGACTAAATTAACAGTATAGTAATAGTATATGCATGTACTCTTTTTCACCAATAGAGAGGCGTGATTTCCAAAGTAGTTTTTTACGGTCTGGACCCTTGCAAAGTTTATTACTCAAAACACCGTGCTAATATCGTTTTTGGACAATACAAACTTGCTTCTAATTGTTCGGGCGTGGTTTGATCTGTAGGGCATGGATTTGACTGGACACAGACAGGACTGAGCGAAAATGGGTTAACGCTTTCAAAGTAGAACAAGAAACCGTGAACTGTGCTTGTGAAATTTTACCAGCGTATATTCTAGAGCACATTAAAGAACAATTTAATAGTGTAAATGAAGTGAAAACTTAAAAAGTTTGCATGTTGGTTGAAAAAATATGTCAAATATTTTAGAATGACTTAAAATTTTAAAAAGCTCAATTCAAGCTAGAGGAGGAAAAAATCCTCCAATCGCGCTGTTAATTTGATCGACTGATCTGAATTTAAGTGCAAAGACGTCCTCCAAATGATGGATGAAAAGACAGAAAAGCTTAGATGATTGTGCGTATGAAAATATGTTTATCAGTCTTTTGGCTATTTGATATTATGTGTCGGTGTCAACAATATATTTCTCTTCAAGAGTAAAAACGGCCATTTTCAAATAGAGTTGTTGAGAAATTCTTAAGTGAACTTTTAATGACGTCATAAGTTTTGGTTCTTGATTTTGAAAATATGAATTTTTTGTAGTAACATTGTTCGTATTATGGGATTAGACTTGCAGATTTTCAATCGAATTTTCTACGAACGTTCAACAAGTGCAACAAATTTTAAACTTCAAAAATAAGGCAACAAATCTTATGACGTTACCGCATTAAGAATTCAAACAAGAATTTTGCAAGATAACACGTGGTTTTGAACACGTTCGTTGCAATCCTCCAAGAAATTTTCAAGTGAAAGATTTTTTTGACCATTTAATTTGTTATTGACTTTTATCCGATTGCTTTTCGTTTGCGGCTCTGTTGAATGAAAATTAGACGAACGTTCAGCCTTTTGAAATACCTAGCACTTGTTTAGCCTTGTTATATTCTACGATTGACTAAATTTAAAAAAAATCTAAGTATTATGGCTAGCCAGAAAGAAAACTTAAATATTTTATTTTTATATTTTCAGTGAATGAAACATTTAAAGTTTGCAATCCTCGTAGGATTTTACATCAGTTTTAAGAATATGATAAAGTGCATTTTATGACCAGAATAATTCTCAGAAATAGTTCTGCACTTGCAACAAATAATATTTTTCGTTTCGAAGGTAACTTAAAGATAACACGAACTGACTAGCACAGCAAATCTCTTGTTCTCACTGCAAGTTTATAAACAGTCAATAGACAGTTAATAAGTCGGTTGATGTATATTTAGAAGATTTAACCAATTTTTAGTTCAACTGTTGCGTGTATAAATTTCAGAAGATTAATTTTTGGCTGATGCAAGTGATTTTATTACTGAGCTTGGCGAAAGTTTCCTAATTTATTCCTTTCAAAGAGAAAGAAAGGAAACTTAAAGCTCGGATTTGCTTCAGGCTCGTCGAGAACAGGTTAACAAAACCTTATAAGGGCCTGTTCATATGAGGTGGGTTATCCTGGTTAGGTGGGATGATGACATTGTGCTGAGATCCCACCTCGTATAGTATTTGCATACATTTTCAAACTTGTGTTCAT
>JAOEHV020331086.1:0-11408 GCA_025447995.2 Isaurus tuberculatus | reverse complement strand
GTCTCCATGTATCGATCTTTCTTTCCATTTATAATGAGCCATAGCATCATCACTTACAATAACTTTCCTTTTCATATTCTCCTCTACACACCGTCTCCATGTATCGATCTTTCTTTCCATTTATAATGAGCCATAGCATCATCACTTACAATAACCTTCCTTTTCATATCCTCCTCTACACACCGTCTCCCAATCTTTCTCTCTATTTACAATGATCCAAAGCATCATCACTTGCAATAACCTTCCTCCTCATATCCTCCTCTACACACCGCCTCCACATCTTTCTTTCCATTTACAATGATCCAAAGCATCATCACTTGCAATAAACTTCCTCCTCATATCCTCCTCTACACACCGTCTCCACATCTTTCTTTCCATTTGCAACAATCTAGAGCATCATCTCTTACAATAACCTTCCTTTTCATATCCTCCTCTAGACACCGCCTCCACATTTTTCTTTCCATTTACAATGATCCAAAGCATCATCTCTCAAGCTCCCTTCTAATATCCCCCTCCACAAACCACTTTCATGTCTTTCTGGTTCACCCCCCTCAAAACATTTTCCTAGTATTTACTTATAAATTACGAACCTGCCTAACACGTTTATCCATCTCTTTTTGAAGCTCATGTTCATCAATACCAAACCTCTCCTGAAGCTCAGCATTTGACACCCTTTCTCCGAGTCTAACTCCACAAATTGTCCTGATCATGTGCCTTTCCTAACTTCTAAGTTGTTTACTGCCTTCAAATAAGGACCTAAATATCATAGCACCACTCTTCCACAAGTTTTAGTTCACTGGATACTTTGATTTACAGCATGTAACAGAACAAAGTGTTCAAAACTTTTATTAACTGGCAGAAACAATGTAACAATTTTTACTTACTGTGAGATCCTTTGTAGAACACAGAGAATGAGTTTACCAAGATGGCAAAACCATAAAAGATTGGCAATGATTTCAAACCCCGCTCAAATGAATTCTCACCCTGTAAATGATAAAAAACTAATTGTTTTAAGTTTGTATTGCTGAATTAATATGTTTTCAAATACAAAATAACAGTAAACTGAATAAAGAACTAAAAAACACAATTCAACATCACAATAGTGTTTTCATAAATTTTAAATGATTATATTCATTTGATGAAATATCTAGTCAGTATATGTTTCCCTTTTCTTGTGAAAAGAATTGTTTAGTTTACTGGTATTTTGTGTGTGTAAGCTTGGCTGAGGTGGTAAGATCTCTGATTGCCAAGCATAAGGCCCCAGGTTCAATCCCTGGCCTCCACCAAAGGTTGAAGATTCGTGCAGCCTTTCTTTTACCACACCATTCACAGACAGGAACATTTAAAAGCCATTGGTCTAGTCTCCTACTCTCACATGCTCTTTTAATTTGGGCAACTTCAAAGAACCCACATACTTGTCGATAAGAGTAGGGTTATGACCCGGTGTTGTGGTTTGTCCTTGGTCAGTGGGGACATTTACCTCAAACACAACCCTTGTAAAATGCATGACTGCAAAATTGCACCTGTAAAATGCAGTACTGTCCTCAAGATCCCCAAATATATTGTAAAACCCCAGCAATTCAGCCTCTGGCTGTGATTTGGGCTAAAGTTGACCAATGATCATATCATATCACTTCTCATTCAAATGAAAAAGTTTGAGAAAAGGAGTTACAGTGGTAAGGATTGTGGGAGATGGATTACACTGTTACACAGCTTTTCTATTTAAAAGGGGAAAAGTTCTAAGGGTCACCGAGAAAGGCATTGGTAGAGGAGGATATAAAAAGCAACAGTACGAGTTATGATTCTTGAGATCACTGCAAATTAAATAGAATGTAGCAATATTATCAGGAAAAAAATGATGAGCCAAGCACTCTCGCTTGGAAGAAGAAAATGAATTTTCTTGTGAAAACAGCCATACATAATAATAACAATATATATACACACATAAAATCATTTTATTATATAAACAAGAGTGTCTTATAGGGTTTTCTGCCACTGAGAAATGTCATATCTAAACACACGTGTGTAAATATCACTTTTCAGCCAATTAGTGACCTTGATTTTCCGAAAATTTTCAAAACACAAAATTACTAAAAAAACGATTTTGAAAGTACTTCTGCAAATTTCCGAAGATTCCCGAACACTTCCGAAGATTTCCAAAAATTTTCCGAAGATTTTCAGAAATCCATAAATGCATAAGAAACCGTTTTTAAACATTTCCGAAGCTTTTCGTAGATTTCCGAAAACTATCGGATAGTTTCAATGATTTCCGAAGATTTTCCGTAGACATAGGCATAGGATAAACTATGCAAAATTTGTGTTCTCGTGGTAAATGTTTATACAATAAACAGAATAATACATAGTCGCTTAGAGATATGGAATTTATTTTCTTGTGTTCAAATTGAACATCTCACTCATTCGCTGTGCTCACTCGTGAGATACCACTTTATACACTTGAAAATAAATTCCATATCTCTGCGCGCCTATGTATTATTCTATATATATTCGACATCCTTTTATTGATCATTTTAAATTACATAGGATATTACATTTTCCTTTGGGTGCTTGGAGACATTTTACCTTCTCTTCTTGAAATCTCTAACTAGTTTTTATAAACCAGTATAATTTCTCTAATCCCAAATGTTATGTTTAAAAAAAAATTACCATCATGAAGTACAGTTTGTAAATGCTCCATTTTATGCGAAATTTTATCATACTCTTCACTTCTCACTCTGGTTTGATTGAACCACTTATTTTCTCTGGATTAAAGAGACCCTGACAATAAATCTTTTAGCGAGTGACACTTAAACTACCTGTGCAGTACTGGTGATAATGGTTTTTAGAGTCTGCACTGTTTTTTTCATAGTCAGCTTAACACTGTCATAACAAATCTCTTTTACACACACTCTCACCTTGTCCAGAATGAACTTTCGAATCAGGGCAAAAATGAAAGAGCTGACAAGACCAGACATGATTGGAGAAATGACCCATGATGCAGCTGAAAAATAAGTAAGACATTGCAGCTTTCCACAAGATGGTATGATATTTCAGTTTGCACTGAAAGTAATTCTATGAAAACTGATAAATACCACTTTAAGATAAACAGACTTTCTGTTGTTTTCTGTGGTAAAAAACAAACATCACAATGCTTGACAATTTTTTTCATAGATAGACAAAAAAAACAAAAATAGCAATCATACTAACAAACAACAACAAATAAATCAGCCTTGCTAATTGCCCTCCTTACAGTCAAGGACTGAATTACGAGGACACGGCTCAACGAGGTTGGACGGCAAGCATTTTACAGGTGCACTCATTACTCACAGACAATGGGTTACAGACACATACACAATTGCAGCCGCTTTACGGCCCTTCTGCGACCTCGGAGCACAGCACCACAGCCAGATTGAATAAGCTGGGAGTCGATTTTTGCTGAGGGAGGAAAACCGGAGTACCCGAAGAAAAACCCTCGGAGTCAGATTGAGATCGACAAATCTCAGTCCACATGCCGAGCCCGGGATTCGAACCCGGGTACTAGAGGTGGGAGGTACGAGTGATGACCGCTACGCCAACCTGACTCCCAAATATGAAAAGTAAAATAACAATACTAAATAAAAATAACAAAAATAATAAAGAACAATGATTATGACAATATTAAACAATAAATAACAATTAATTAGCATTTTTTTCCAGAAAATAACTTGTTTTTTAAATGCAATTACAAAGATTTTTTTTCACAAAATCATGATCTGGCCCTTTCTCAGCGAAAGCTATTCCAACCAAGTGAAATGTTTTATAGGATTCCTAATACAAACTGTAGAAATTACTTAAGTCTCTTTAAACTCTTACTGTAGTTTTCTGGGGCAGATCCATGATTTGGAGAACGGGGGTTCGGACAATTAAATGTCTACCAAAGGTGGACCATCCTAGGGGGGTTTGGGGGGCATGCTCACCTGGAAAAATATCAAAATGTAGGTCCTCAGAAAGCTGATTTCCAGCGATTTGAGGGATAATTGTTGGTGTTTAGTACCTTAAAAACAACAAGTTTTTGCTGTTTTTAAAGGAAAATGGCCAAAATATTTGTGTTTATTTCACTTTAGGGAGTTCGACAAAACCACCCGAACCACCCCTGGATCCGCCCCAGGTTTTTCAGTACTCATCTCAAAGCAAGCATTGCTGACTTTGCATATATTTAACAATTAGAATACGAGCTCGCAATTTCTATCGCCTGATAGAATGACGAGGGCGAAGCCCGACACTCTTTTCATAAATAATGTTTTAAGTTTTTCAAAGTTAAACTCATGAATGTTGACAATACACAATTTTCACATAGTCAACTGTTTGTCGAGTGAAGCTTGTTAAATTAATACTTCAAATTAATTTTTTCTTAAGATATACAAATACATGCGGAGACAGATCTGTCTCCGCATGTATTTGTATATCTTATTTATGATAATGGTCGTCCTGTTGGTAATTTTTTCTTACCTTTGAAAATTTTTAGAACCATATTTAGTTTGCTGACTTTGTTTGATATCGAGTTGGTTTGTCAAATAGAAGCTACAAATCGTCTTCATAAACTCGTCCAAAAACCGGGAAGTAGATGCCATATTGTTTACATCCGGGTATCATTCCCACTGTACTCTAATGGCTGATAGTATACGAGTAGCTCAGCCAATCAGATTACAGCATTTGCATTAGTATACTAGTAGATTTTTACTAATAATTAATAGTGTACAGTTAAGTATTAAAAAAAAATAGCACACACCAATTAGACCAAACGTTTTCCACTTTATACCAGCAAGGCCATGTGCGACCAGTGCATATCCCATTGTGGCACCAACAATACTGTGAGTCCCAGATACAGGTAGTTTGAGGTACGTTGCAACAAGAAGCCATGTGCCTGTCCCAGTAAGTGCACTAAGTGAACCGGCCATGGCCAGCTGTTCAGTGCCATTAAAGGAATTAATATCGATAATACCTTTTCTGACAGTATCTGAAATAAAAAAGAACAAAACAAAAAGTTTTTTTTTTATTTTCTTAAACCTAGTAGAGAATGATGCTACCACATCACTTTGCTTTCTTCAGAATTCCAGGGGCCACAGAGCAAATATTTGAGTTTGGGGGCAAACCAAGTTTTCAGAAACAGAGGAGGGCAGAAAATTGTCAATTTATGCATAAAACAAAACATGCACTGCAAAAAAAATACGGGAAAAAAGAATAGGGGCAATCGGTGCTCCCCCCCTCCCCCACTGTCCCTGTAAGAAGGCAAGAGTCTTTGACTGGATGAACACTAATCCATTGCAGGTTAGCTACAAACATATGCTGCAACTCTGTTTACTGAACTCATAAGGATGAAAAGCTGAGTCAGGTTTGGCAGGAAGAAAGGTCACTCAAATGTTAAAAACTCAGTGGTGTAGGAGGTCAAAACGTGGACCTTGTGACTCAAGGGCGAAGATCTTGTTGCACATGTCAGCCACACCACTGATTAACTAAATGCCAAGGGCTCTTACTCAAATCTCAATCTAAACAACTACTGCTGTTGCTCCTGCTGGTTGCGATTTGGTTGGTGGATAAACATTGGGTAAACAACTTAACCTGCACAGAGGCAAACTCCAAGATTTCATTCAAACAAAGACTCATGGTGTGTTTAATTTGTACATCATCAAGATGACAGTCCCATATACTAACTATCCTGCAGCGATCCAACAACCTGCCCAGGAAAATTTTTACCTGTAATGATACCTAGACTCTAAACACTTTTGATTTTTTTATGTTGTTGTTCTCCCGGCCAGATTTATTACAACAAACACTTTCTTAGCAGCAAACTTATTTAGTTGCCTCTGGCTAGTTATGAACCTTTGTTGCATCATGATACATAGGTGATGTAAAGCAATATACCAAGTGTCACATACTTCACTTGTTTGAAAAAGAGGTGACCACTTCCAGTAAACAGATACTAAACAAATCTATTTTTACCATTAATATTATTCTATTTGCATTTGCCCTTGTAAGAAATGGAAAGAAGCTTTAAACTATTTAATGATAGTCTGTGATAATTTATAGAAACTAGGGTTTCTGTAATACAAAAATCAGATGAATAAAGAATTGGACAGCAGTTTTTGAGTTACATAGGACAGTATGTTTATTTCTGATGCCAAACCTAGAAATGGAAGGCAAAACTTTTTAGCATTTCTGTACTTAACTGTGAACTCCAAGAATACCCCCTGCAGTTCACTTAACCTTCAAATATCAAATATCATAAAGACAAAAAAAACTTGACGCTAGTTTAAAAATACAATTCCTGAACATGTTGAACATAGTTAAATAGGCCATTAACTTCAAAATGACTAATGTTGCTGCTGGAAAACAAGTAAAACAGCATCTAACTATCAATCAGAATAAACAACAAACCAATTTAATGTTCTCTTCAAGGGTTTGTAAATTTTCAGAATACCCAAAATCAAGGATCTTCAAAACAGTGTTCTAGCAGCTTTTCAAGAATCCAATG
The DNA here is from genome assembly GCA_025447995.2 of Isaurus tuberculatus. Lineage (NCBI taxonomy): Eukaryota > Metazoa > Cnidaria > Anthozoa > Zoantharia > Zoanthidae > Isaurus > Isaurus tuberculatus. The sequence goes on along the minus strand of JAOEHV020331086.1, from coordinate 4,900 downwards.
CAGAGCTTTCAGTGATGTTTTGATTCATTTTCAAAGATCTCTTGTAATATCCCTCTGATTTGCTGCCGCCTGGTTAGCCTAGCTGGTAAGGTGCCAGTCTATCAAGCGGGAGGCTCGGATTCGATTCCCGGCCGGACCAACACTCAGGGTCTTAAAATAACTGAGGAGAATGTGCTGCCTTTGCTCTAACATCTGCAAATAGTTAAACTTTCGTGTCTTCTCGGATGAGGACGTTAAACCGTAGGAACAGTCTCTTGACAGTCTATCGGGGGACTTAAAAGAACCCAAGCAATTATCGAAAAGAGCAGGGTAATGATCCCAGTGTTGTGGTCTGTCTCTTCTTTCACTGAGGGCATTTCTTGGTTATTCTAATGTATGTGAGCTGCCTTAGTGGACTTTCTAAGACCCTCAACTGTTTCTACCTTGTATTTCATGTAAAGCGCTTAGAGATTATTTATAAGCGCAATATAAATAAGAATTTATATATTTTATTATTATTATTTATTTACTTGGGTCAGGCGGTCACCTGATGAGGGCACTAAAGTTGCAAAACCCTGTGATAACACTGATATTTTATGATACACAGTGGAAAAAGAATGCAGGAGGATATTTTCAAGGATCTTAGCTCTCAAATTTTAGCACAATATGAGATCTGGTACTGCAAAAACAACATATGCTTTTACTTTCCCTTCCCTCATAGCTGCTTTCCATTAGCAACGATCGAAAGCATCATACCTTCCTAATTCTTTCCTCCTCTAAACACCAAATCCATGTCTTTAGACTTTTTTACATCTAAGAACCAGGCTAACTGGTCTAGGGTTATCCATCTTCATGCAAATCATGTGTCAAATACCACTTTGACCTGGCTGAGTTCCTTACTTATTTATTTACTTGTATTTTGTAACTAACAAAAGTTTTCCCATCACATGAATATAGTGCACAGACAGACCACAACACTACCTTGGCTGCTTGTTTCAACAAGTGTGTGGGTTCTTTTAACTTCCCCATCACATAGACTGGACCTACACAAAAGTCTAACCATTAGCAGATGTTAGAACAAAGGCAGCACCTTCTCCTCAATTATTTTAAGACCCTAAGTGTTGGTCCGGCTGGGAATTGAACCCAAGCCTCCCCCTCGATAGACTGGCACCTTACCAACTAGGTTAAACCAGGTAGTTTGAGACAAACTCCTCTGATCAACACTAATTCGAAACCACTCTAGACAGGGGCTGCGGAGCAGGAGGGGCAATGGGGACAATTGCCCCCTCCCAATTTTTTCCCTGACTTTAACCAGTTTTAGTTCCCATATTTAAGATGTCCGCACTCCACCTCAAACGTTTGCCCCACCACTCTTAAAAACGCTCCGCAACCCTTGCTAGAAGCATGTTCAGCACTCAATGCTCTACGTATCTTCAAAAGATCGACTAACTTAACAAAACCTTCTTCTTTACTGCTACTAACTAAAGCTTTCTGATAGCAACAATGGGTTAACATTCATAAACTTGAAAAAACAAGTTAGCCAAGTTTTTTGGAATTTAAGCTGCCTAGAAATTAACACACTGGGTATCATTAAACCATGCCATTTTCAATGACTTTTCAATTTAGGTTACTTCAAGGACAGGGTTTTAAAATCATGGGTTTTCACTTCCATGACAACAAAAAAGTTAAAATTAAGGGCTTTTAGGAATAATCGAGCACTGTGAGGTGATTTTTCTTATTTTTTTAACGTTTCTTCATAAATTCTCAGGCCACGTCATTTCAGAACAGGTTCACAAAACTGTATAAATTATTAAAAAAATTCCTGCTGACTACCTAAAAAATCAACAAGAAGTTTCTCATATGAAGCTGGTATTCATGTTTCATCACCAACTGTTAAAACAAAAACGCTGATAGATTTATTTCAATTCTTCAATGGGAATGACAACACCGGAGCTCAGTGTTGGTGAAAGATCGACAGAAGTTCTTTAGTTTTCATATTACAAGAAAAAAGAGCAGAGTGGACAGTTCAACATACATTTCAGTTTTTTGCAGGGCATGGTTGAAAAAATTCCAGGACTTTCCGGAGATTTTCTGGTAAAAAATTAGCTTTTTCTAGAATTTCTTTGTAAAAAGCGGGCGTAAAGAATATAGTATATAATTCTGCTAATAACGCTGCAACATCATTCATCAGTTGTCCCATGCCATTTTATAGTACAAACAAATTATTACTAAATACTCTATTAGAAAAGGTAATTCAGGGATTAACTTCCCTCTAAAAAGATTTTCCTACGTGGCTGTTTTACAAAACAAACAAACAAACAAAACTTTTACCCGATACACGTGCTCCGATCAGAACTGCACCAGCTAACTCAAAGATGCTGGCAATAATACACGCCTGCCGTAATGTCAGAACCTTTGCACCAACAGAGGTCCCGAACGAATTAGCCACATCGTTAGCTCCGATACCAAAAGCTAGAATAAAGGCAATAAGAAACCCAACGACGACCATCCAAATCAGGTCCTTGTCCATTGGGTCGATCATTATGAAATATTTGGCTTCACTGGATTTTGAGGGTCAATGATCAGTGACTCGGTCCCGCTACAATATAATAGAATGGAGAACTGTGACAAAGCTGCCCCCTTTTAAAATAAACTCGTGTAGCAGTTCCTGCTGTGAAGAAAAGTAAATAATTGTTGGACACAAGCAGAGTTCTTCACATCTTGTTCATGCCGCAAATGTGTTCACTGTTCACAATATTTAGCTAGCAGCATTCTTCATCAACAATTCACTTGATCGATGTGGGAAGCGTGACAAAAGCGGTTAACTTAATCCCAATAGTGTAAATAGTTTTGGATTGTTCCGTTTCGGAAATTAAGACACAATATCGCTCTTAAAAAACGATGGTGTAAATCGCAAAAAGCTAATATTGCCCATCAACAACGGACGTTAGCGTTTAAAGTTTGTTTTGAACAAACAATCCAAAATCGCGTGTTCTTTGGGGATTACCACGGGCGATGCATTGTGGGAGAAATGAAAATAAAAACCCATTGTGTTGCTTCTCAAATTATAAGAGAAAAAAAAAATTACAATGCAAGTGTCCGAAATATTTAAAATGCAGTGAAATGTTTTCATCTGTAATGCCTGAGGCAAAAGTTTAAATATAGGATTAGAGTGATGACAATATGAAACGTGTCTTTAAAAGATGTGTGCACATTTTTTTCAGTATATGGATACTGTCTAAATTATTGGACGATACTGGTAGTTCTTAAATATTTTGAAAAAATTCATCCTCAACTTTTCTAAAATATAATTTCAACTTTTGGTCGTATATTTGTTTAGCAAGAGAAATTTAATAGTAAAATAGAATATTTGATCTGAAATAGGCGGGGCGGATGTGTGTCCCATGTAAATTTTTGTTGGAAAAACAGAAGTTTTGATTAAACTTGATGAACTTTGCAAAAAAAATGTAGTGAATTTTATTAGAATTCTACCTCTTGTCAATGAATTTGCCATCTTGAATCGTTGGATCGAAAAACAGGCAGGAAATGTTTCCGCTTATGTATTTACTTATATTTCCGTTTCCAAATGGTTTACACTTTTGTTTTATTAAGAACCAGTAAAATTTTGCCCAGGCTCAATGTTCTTATTTTTTCCAACAATTTGAGGCTCAAATGTTCTTATTTTGTTCTTATTTTTCGGGCGTAAAATTTTGTGTATTTTACAGCAGATGACAATACAAGTAGTTCCTACAGTTGGAGTATACTTGTATTAAAATAATAAGTAACGAAATTTGTTTAATGTGTGATGCTCTTTGTGACGACTGCTTGCCACGCTCATTTTGCTTTTTTTTTTAATTTTCATTTCAGCCTTAAATTGTTCTTAATTTGTTCTTATTTTTCGGGCGATTTGAGCCTCACTGTTCTTATTAAGTGTGTTCTTAATAAAAAAAAGTGTATATGCACACAATTTAAGTAATTGAAAAAAAGAAACCTAAAAACAAAACTTGAGGGTTCAAAGGTATTCGAACCAATGTACATCGCGGTCTCAGGGGTGGAAGCGGAATATTGTATATTGAGTTTGATAAATTGAAAATTTAGTTTGAATATTTGAAAACTTAGTTTGAAAATTTGAAAATTTAGTTTAAATATTTGAAAATTTAGTTTGAATATGAATATTGAGGTTTAAATATTGAATATTGATGTTTGAATATTTAATATTGAGACAAATTTCATAACGATTGTATTTCAGTTCCATACCTGATGAAGGCTAGTATGGCTAGCCGAAATATTGTACTATAAAAGTGAAAATTCTACGTTGTATTGGCTATTTTTTTGTATTTGTTATACCGGTGGAATTGTTGTTTCGTGGTTATTCATCTATACGTTCCAGTTAATATTGAGGTTTGAATATTGAATATTGACAGTTTGAATGTTGAATACCAAAAACTAAATATTCTGTTTCCGATCCCCAAATCAGTCGGAAATGCAAATCTTTTTACCATATTTTCGCTTTGTTTGATGAAATGTTGCTGGTGCAAAGAGTTGCTGATTGATTTCAAGAAAGTCAAACATCAGTTCACTCCTATTAGTGGAAGTTAGAATTATTGAGTTAGTGGACAATACTAAGATCCAAGGTGTCACCAGTTACTAAGGAATTTGGGCCCATATCCTCCGGTCGGAAATTCGGGGTTTTTTTACCAAATTTTTTGCTTTGTGCTGGATGATTTCCTTGAATAGATTGAACCTAAAAATGTTAAGCAAGGGGGGGAAGGGTTGGGGAAACAAATATTTAGTCATTTTAAGCCGCGAGGGCGCGTCTTCGCAAAGGGGGGAGTCATGTCACCTAGCAAGTTAATTCATGTTTAGATCTTTTGTTTTAATCACGCGGTGACCCTTTGTGTTGTGGTTATTGTTTGCAATT
>JAOEHV020330975.1:0-11409 GCA_025447995.2 Isaurus tuberculatus | reverse complement strand
ACACACAAATTCTTAAAAAAGCTTAGCATCTAGCCGTGACGTCAAGATTAGAAAGCGTTCTCCTTCGTCGAACGCAACAACCACACATTTTTAACATTCCGAGCATTAAGGGAACATTTTGCAAAGCATTTTTTAAAATTCAGAAATTTTTTTAAACCCGCGAATTTTAATCCTTCAATCCAACTAAGGGACGGACCATTAAAAAAATTATGGGGGGGGGGGCGGGGAATTTTCGAGCCGCAGGAATTTTTTTTCATTGATGTTTCCCTTCGCCCTCATCCAATTTTGTCAATCACGCGTAATGATAACAGACCGAATTGGACTCCACTCAGTCCTATTACCATTACATACAGCACATCGAACAAACATTGGTTTGGGTTCACCGTAGCTGGAGTAGAGCTGGCATTTCAACCGGTAACGTTTCGTCAACTAGAGCAACCAGGCAATGAAAGATTGTGCTCGCATAATATTTGGCATAATTAGTCAGTACGAGCATACTTTGACCAGTTTTGAAGCCCGAAATTGTCATTTATTTATCTGCAAGCTAGTGTCAGAACAGATATTATGCACTATTAGTACTTTAATATAGCTACTTTTATTTTGCATGGGTCGACTTGTTTTGTTTTTGTGAGCACAATCTATCAAAGCATAAGAGCAACTGACATGCAGCGCTAACAGGCCATAAGAAAAAGGGAAAGCATCTAGTATACGGTTTGATCTAAAAATGTTATCGTTCTATTGTTATTTATAATTTTCAACACACAAAGTTTTATTGTTTTGCAAATATCCTTGGATTTAATTTTAAAATTTCGTGAACTTGTTTCAATATTCTTCAAAAAAATATTATTATAAAAATAGTGTAAACAAAAATTTTGTTCGAATTCATGACTTGATTTTTAAAAAAGAAATCTAGCAGAATCTGTTTACATCCGTCAAATTACATTTGCAGCACACGCTAAACGATAACAGCTTTTTTTTTTTTGTTTAAAATACTTTTTGGTGAGAAATAGCTTCCCTACCATCATTATCAATGTTTCCAAATTTACTTAAAATTCATACTCTCTTTGTTCAAATATTGTTTATTCTATGAACTTATACAAAATCAAAGACTTAAAGCTATAACGTTTTTAAAGAATTTATCATTTCTATCGTGTCGATAATGGGGGAATTATGTCACGTGACAGGACATTAGTATTACCATAATCTGATTTGGGGAAAAAAAGTCACAACAGGTCTCTTTGTCCCTTTTTATGTTTTTAAATTGTTTTCACTGTTGAGATAATTTCAAAACTAAATGCAGATCAGTGTAAAGATAGATCTATATAAGCAGGTGGTCAGTAAAAGAACACAAGCGCCAGAAAAACACTCGAAATAAAATCAAAAAATAAAATGCGAAATGTAATGAACTGCAAAACGAAACTGATCAACAAAAGCCCTTAGATGGGTTAAAAAAGTGAACAGTTAAATGTTTAACTGTTTTGATCAACAAATCATGCCAAGTTTATTCATTAAGGAAAATATACAATAAGTTATTTTAATGTTCATCATTTAATATAAGGTTTATTATTTCAACAGTCTGTAAAACGTTGGTCATCATTAGGAAAAATATTAACACCTCAAATTGGAACACAACAAGCGACTAACGGTTTTTGGGTTGTTTTCAATCTATATGCTCTGTTTTTTCAATCGCCAGGAAAATACAAGTGTTTTCAAAGAAAAACGTTCTTGATATTTCAACCTTCTCCTTTGCCGTTAGATCTAACAGCAATTTTGATTCGTTGTGAATAAACTCTATTTCGTAACAAATTTTTAGGTAAAAGCTTTTAATACATTTGTCAGCGTTTGCTGCGAATTTTACTGATTAATCGAAAACCAAAGTTCGATCTGTGTACATAAAATGACATCCATATTTCGTTTCAATACTCTCCTTTAGTTTGGAAAACTTTGAAAGCGGATATTTATATTACTGGATTTTGTTTTTTTTTCCGGGAACGCAAAGTCACGTTAAGAAATTAAATTTGAAGGTAAGCAAAATAACATTCGATGTGTTTAATTTATTTCTTTTCCATTTTTAATTTACTTGGTTTTTTTTTTAGGATTGATGAAGACAAAATAAGAGAAACTTTAAAAGATCAGTTGTTTTTAATGTAGTAGAGGTTCTTTTAGAATGAAAAACGGTCCGACTTCCGGAAATTGTTTTGTTCAGTGAAGTAACTGATGATAAGAATTTTCCTTCTCTTTCATAAAATGTTTTGCGTGATTCCGAAGATATATTTACAGACGTTGAGAAAATGATTCAGTTCACTGAAGACAAAATGCAGTAGCTAAATATTTCATAGAAATGCTGTGCAAACGAAAACGCAAATCTCCTGCTGACTCGTACGATATATTTGGCGCAGCACCTGCAAGAAATCGCTATCAAAGTAAATCACTCATAAATATTATACTAAAAGCATAAGAGAAAATATTCCAGAGCCTTTAAATTTGCGAAATCCGAAGCTTTTTTTAAGGAGACGATGAAAACCTAGATTTAAAAAAAAGTTATAAGCGTTTTTTTAAAAATTTTGTGTTCAGGACAACAAAACTTTTCATGCGAAACGATATTTGTCTTAACGAGCGCTCTGATTGGATTATTGATTTGGAATTGTTCTATGGCGCATTCTGATTGGGCAAAATGTTGATACTACAATTGCTGTTGAACTTTTCGTCGTTTGACCAATTTTCACAGCTAAGTGCGGTCTAACTTTGGGACGAATCCGAATAAAGGTAACGAGGCTTCATACGCGGTAAATATTAATACCAAAGCTTTGCCATGTAATCACGAAAATATCTTAAACCCTAATTGAGGAAATCAAGTTTTAACAGAGCTGAGCGTGCGTCCGGTAAGTCAAGCTATCGGCAAAAGTTTGTCAATTTCGTGGTTTAGTAAATTGCAAAGTTGTCAAGCTGAGCGATATTCGAAAAATGTATTGTCCAGAAAATTTTTAATATCTCTCATAATGTACATTTTAAAAATGTCATTTACCTTAAACTGTCGGTCGTTAAATAGCTTTGTTTATGATCATTAAAGCCATACTGTTGAGGACAAATCTGTCCGCGCTCGAAGATTTTGTTTAGGTTTGTGATCTAATGTACACACAGACTGTAGATACTTGAATTAGCATAATGCTTCTTTGGCTTACATATCAAGTACGACAAAACGATTTCCTGTTAAATGAACTTCGTCTCACATCTCTGTAAAATTACTGACTGCCAAATCATATAGCATTGTCCAGTTTTAGAGGAGGCAAGATCGCTTGTTACAGACGCTTGTTCAGGACTGACCAAAACTGAATTAGAGTAGAGACTATTTTCGCTTGGGCACCGGATGTAGAGAGCCGAAAAAAATCTAATGACCACGGTATATTACAGCTTGTATTTTGCTTCCATAAACTGTTGATGTAGTCATAAAAATATGGAGAGTGTTATTACTTTAAATAGTCTAGCACTTTGCTGTCGGGATTGAATTTAGAGACCAATGATTTTCTCCGTTGACTTTGATAGCTCCACTCTTTTTATTGTAAGAATATCGTAAGAACTGGCTGAATCGAAAATTTTTTTATTTAGTACTTAGTGGATGGTTTGTTTTGGGCATAGTATTAACTGTTTTTCACCTTGATGGTTTTAAATTTATATTTCGTAATCTATCTCTTATTTTGTTTAGGATCACCCTATCGTACCGACATAATGGTTAGGAAAAGAAAAAAGAGCTAGATTCAAGGTTTTTTGCCTGAGATAGTATGCCTGTTGAAGACAAGAAAGAAAAAGGACTAAAAGTGAATTCGGAAAGGTAATTCAAGTAATTTATTGAGAAATTTGCATTGTTGTCAGACATATGAAAATATTTAAATAAGCAACATAAGAAGACGCTCTTCGTATCGTCCTGAAGTAGAGCACGAACGCAGTTTCTCAATGAGTGACATTGCCGCAACTACCATCACGTTTGCACGCACACTAGCTTATTGTAATCTAGTTTGCTATCTTTTACACGGTATTTTGAATATTTTTGATATCTAGACTTCGTATAACGGTTAGATTAATTAGATTTTAAAAAAAACATCAACAAACGTCAAATCTCTTTTGCAATCAATCACTATTAAAGGCGATAACGCTGGGCTGAAACTTTGGTCTACAAGTAATATAAACATGGTCACCCACTTGAAGTTATCAGTATATTCTTAGCGGCTGACTTATTCTAAAGTGTAGACTTAAAAATTTAACTAAAATTTTATCTTTTTTCTGCAAGTGAAATAACTCTAATTTCACTTAGATTTGAAATATATTTCAAAATACGAACAGTGAAATTAACGCGAAAATCTTAATATCCTAGTTTTGATTTCGTGCATATTTCATATTTTTTAAAAGTAAAATAAAACTATAGTTTTTGAATATATTCACAATCGTTGACAAACCACAACAGTTTTTGCGGGTGGAAATCACAACTTAATAATTACAATTCTTGATTAGGTTTTAAAAATTGTAAACAAATCAAGATTTTCTTGCAACGACGATTATATAGATTTCGTGACAACGTTTTGGTTCACACTCACAGCTGTTTTTATAAATTTGTTCGCTCTAAAGATTTTTTTTTATTAATTTTGAGTTATTTATTTTTCCTTAAAAATGTGATCTATGTAATTTTCTTGCTTGTTATCAGATCAAGCCGAAAAATTTGATTGAGTCGCGAACGCTACAACTGACAAATTTTGAATTAATACCCAAAGTTCAATATAACATAAACGTCGCCATTGGAGATTTCGATGCATTACATCATTCTCTCTAACTGATATTGTGTGTTTATAATCATTTTTGAAGGCATTGTCTTTCCTCTTACAAAACTGAAAAAAAGCTTCTTCATCGACATAATTATCAATTTTGGGCAGCAATAGTGCTATCACTTCTTTATCTTCCCAAAAACAGTGAGTTTAAAAATATTTTGGTAAAGCCCCAGGCGAGAAAACACATTAATTAGAGCGTAAATAAATCTTGTAAACGAAGAGACACAAAAACGTGACAAGTGATAAAATTATTCCTCGTGTTGATTTGTGACAAACGATGAGTGTTTTTGTTTGTTGAATAGTATAATTTAACAATAAATGCCAACACTGGGACTTAGAAACTCAAAAATTTTAAATATTCTTTGTTCTTTTGTATCACCGATCGTTTGGGGTCAAGAGTTTTGAATAGTTTAAAAGTTATTATTCAAAGATAGAGGTTGCGCTACTTTGCAAACAAAACAATTTTATTTTACTGAAGTTGTCAGTTGTATGGTTGAGCACCTTCAGTTATGAGAGGTAAATGTTCCCAAAACTATCATAAGTAACTGCACATTAAATATAGAATAATTTAATAGTATTAATAAATTTATTTCAAAAAGTATGAAACTAGTTGCAAGGTCAAACATGCATGTAAAAAAATGTGTATTCACAGCATGTAAAAAAATGAAAAAACAAAGATCACAGTGTGATTTTTGGTTGTTCTAACATTCCATTGGACAAAAGAATTATATATTATACCCAAGACTTATTTCTGATGCTGCTCTTTTAAATTTAATTTAATGTAACATTAGTGCAAAATATGTCATACAAAAAAAAGCATTTCTAGTTAGGTCAGTTGCTGAACTATAGACTTTTAAAAACAAGTTACAAAAATTTAATTATCTGTAACAATTAAACTTAAAAGCTTATTTTAGAATAATTAAGAAGACAATTCAATCTTTGAAATCTAAATTTTACCACATGATTTAATCAACTGTGAAAAGTTTTCAAGATCATTGTTATAAGCAGAGTAAAAAGCTGCCATTTTAAGCATTTTTCCTTTGTCCGAGCATATAGTTGACAGAGGCATTAGCGAGTGGCAGCGTCAATTTTGGATTGGGAGTATTGTCATAATTTGTTTGTTAATTGGAACTTATAATAACATATAAGTTTTTTTTTCAAAAAAGCAACCCTACAGTATACAGGTATATTTTTTACCCCCTATACACAGATAACTTGTTTCTCATGATAGCAACCCTACAACGAGCTCTTTGCCTTTAAAAAACAACTTTGGCCCCTGTCTGTCTATGCCCTTGGTTGACATTGCTCAAAATGTCAGTTTTTTACACTACTTAGAACAATAAAATTTAAAATGATGATCTTTTGAGTGATAGCAGATATCATAAATAGATCAATTTTTCAAATGAGCACAATTTTCTTCTGAAATGCATTTTTCAACCATACAGCTGCAACATCATGCTATTTTGTCTTCTTTGATAGCCTGTTGAGTACCTATATCCTATTTTCAGAATCTCAAAATAATTCTGAAATACTTGAAGGAGGGGGGGTACCCTGTGTAATATCTCTTTATTTTCAAGCACAGGTAGTAAATCCTGATGAGTTTTACTGTGTATAAATAAAGAATCTGAATCTGTAAGCACAAGGGGGTTTAAAATCTCTGAAAAAGGTGATAAAAGTAAAAACTCAACAATTAATTCAATGAATTTTTGAACCAAATAACTTAATTCTGATTACAAACAGTTAGTAAAGGTCACCATTTTGGATAATTTACTAAATATTCATAATTAATACAAAAGATCTTTTCACTAGGTTTCATTATTGAAAGAATCTTATCAATAATACATTGGGACTTATTAACTGTCCTTCTAATTTTTTAGCAAAGAGTCCAAAGATCTTGCAAGACTTCTGGAGTTGATCAACACACCAGCTAGTAAACAACAGGTGGGTAATATTTAGCAATTATTCCATGATAATGTATTGGACAAGAGTTTACAACTATCCAATGAGGCACGAGTTAGCTATGAACAATAATGATAACAACAATAATAATAATAACTTAATAATAATGAAATTAATAATAGCAATGATGATAAGAAGAAGAATGAAAATAATGTCAGGGCAATATTTAAAAAAAAACAAAGTTCAAAAAAATCAAATTCAAATTCAAGACAAGAAACATACTTAAAGTTAAAGTAAAAAAAAATTAAAGATAAAAAAATTCAGTTTCAAATTTTTTAAAAAAGTTAAAATATTCTACTTTTCAAATATCTATCAAGACATAATTTACCTATTTATAATAATAATGATATTAAAGCTATTTTAAAATTAATGATAATAATAATGTTGATGAAACAATTACAATTATGATAATTACAATAATAATTAAATAAGAAAAATCTATTAACAGTTCCACAAGATGGCTTTCTTATACAGAAAAATGAACTAATGTATACCAAAATAAAAGAGTCAAATAAGAGTAAATAAAATAGTACATAATTTAGTAAGAAAACATCAGTTCATGTTTCATTTATTATAAATAGTCTAACACAAAACTCATTTTTGATGAGAATTTTGTTATTTCTTTGAAATTCGTTTTCAATAAAAAATTACAGCTGCCTTCAATTAAATGGGTGCCAGATGAAAATCAAAATCAAACTGTTGCCCCATGGGTGGGCTCAACCACATCAACTGCAACCCATCATCAACAGTCAACAGAAGCTGTGACCCTTGAACAGTTCAGGTAAATGTAGTGAAATAGTTCAAAATTAAATTTTTGGGAACAATAAAAAACTCATATTGATTTCATAGTTTATATGTTCAATATATATAATAATATATAATTTATATATTAATATACCTATACATATATGTATATTATATATAACTTCTTACATACACAAACTTTATTGTACACACACTTCACCCATTTGGGCTTCTTCAGTGTAATATATGGTGGGATAAAATATCTGGAATATATGTATATGTACATTAATTATTTAGTTATATATTTCTCATGTTAATTATTGAGTACAAATAGAAAATCATATATAGGTTTAAGTTGATTTTCTACATTACTAATAGTTCATCTTCAAATTTATTTAATTTATTCAATAAAAAGGATTGTTTTTTTTTTTTTTTTTTTTTTTTGCAGCTCGAGATACTATGGAATAAGGAACTTCAGCTCTCACCCGCAACAAGCATTCTTTGGTCAGGTAAAAGTCTTCTGATATATAATTTAATGTATAAGTCAATTAAAAAACTAGTATATAATAATATTGAAAAATTGTACACTGTGTTATTGTTGCTGCTCTAAGGGCACTGTTAGCTTTAAAGAAGTTAGGGTTGGACATGCATTAAAAAGTTCTAAATATGTAATCTAACTGGTTTTTTTCCATGTCAGATCTTCACTGCCCTTGTCAAACAGCGAGTTTGTTGTCAGTAAGTTGTGTTTAGTTTAACAGCGTGTTTTTAGAATGTGCAAGATAGTGGTTAAAACTTTACTGATTGTTCTTCTTCCATTTCTAGATTATTGGAAACAAAAGCATTCAAACTTAGTGTTTTTCATGGTTCAAAATTATCATTTTTTTGACACATTTGTGCAATTAGGTTTCCGTGCAATACTTAAGTCCCAAGTCCTCTGCTTTGAAAAAGATGTGAAAAAAACGATTTGTGAGGTCAAATTAAGACTTGATATTTTGTAAATATCTTATTTTAATCTCACTGAGAATCTTACTTTTTTTGTGTATTTTTGATGTTTTATTCAAAACATTTTATCCTGTATTATAAAAACTTTCTTATTAGTATATCTTTAAAAAAATCTTGTCAGAAATATCTTTTGTTTATTTTCAATTCATTTAGCACTTTTGAATTCTAAATTTTTTTTGTGATGGTTCTTGTTTAGGGAATGGATACAAAGAGCTCCCCCTGAAAACATTCTTCGGGCTCTCATTTGTCTTAGAATGCTTATGAGAGATCCAGTTTATCAGGTATCAATGAAGACAATATTAAAATAAATAAGTTGTGAATTTCTGTAGATACCCAGAAAGACTCTCACAGTGTTGCTTATAAATTCTATCTCCCCATTTCTACATTTCCCTCCCTTTCTCCCAAACGGCTTCCACATTAACTTTGCAGTTCTAAAGACGTTCCTATTCCCTTCTCTTACTTTACCAACCCCCTCAGCAGCTGCCTTTGCTCTGTAAACAGAAAGCTTTGCTGCCCTATTTGCTTCCAAATACTGTTCCTTATACTAGCTTTCTTCCACTCCTTCCAAACCTTCCTTTTCTCACAAACAGCATGGCTGTCTTCTGGTTGTTGTTTTTTTTTTCATTCACATACCCCATTGGTAACCTGTGGAGACTACCTCTCAACTTCTTCCAAATAACTTCCCTGAGTGCCTATGACACAAATTTTTTTTTTGCACATTTGGAAAATATAGTGTTTCAAATGTATAATTCCAAAGTTTTAGTCGTGTAAGAAACGTGGCTATCACAAGTTGGAAACCACCAGGTTAATTGGGGTTGAAACTCCAAGATTCTCTTGCCTTCCACGTTACCCAAACCAAAACCATGACCACAATGAATACCTTCCTAGCTAGAAGCATTCACAACAATGTGGCTATGGAAGTCACCACATATGAATAAAAGTTCAGGAGATGGGTTTGAAGTGGTTAGTGAAAAGAGGTCGTCATAAAAGTCATTCCATTTGTGTGTCACTGAGACCAGCTTATGGAGCATACACAGGTATAATGGAGATGATTCAACCATGCTTAGCCTTGTATATAGGATTCTGTCAGATTTCACTTCAAAAACTGATGTAGTCCACTTCTCAGCCTCCTCTCTTCTTGTGTTTTGTTCACGGTCATCATATATTAAGAAGAATTGAACCAAACATTTTACGATCAGATACCCTTCCTTACACCAACTTGGGCTAAATATTAGCTTGCCCAAGTAAGCTAAGTGTTTTTCAAGAGACACCATCTCCACATTCCAGATGTCAAAATTTCTGCAGTCAACCCTTGCCGTTTAGCACAACGTAGGAACATGTCTAACCATCAACCACGCCCCGCAAACAACCAATATATACCACAACCTCTACCACCACCATCAAAAATGAAGCAGACAAAGTACCAAGCCAGCAAGGGAACGGTTATTTAAAGGCACCAAATTAAACAGATGCCTCTCTCCAGAGCCCCAACCCAACCTCAACAGAGCTACCAGTGATCACCATTTTTTAGGGGGGGTAGGGAGGTTGACTTGTGAGGGAGAAACTATGAGAGACGCCTGGTACTTGTACTCTTTTAAAGTACGCCACACCTCACTTTAATCACCATAAATATATCTTAGAATAATTTAGAAACTGATCTGATGTTACTTACAAAGTCATCATACTTAGTATCTTCATTTTATCTCCTCCTGCCCACGAAAAACCTCTAATAATTATTTGCATTATATTACACAATTACTGATTGAATAATTTCTTTGTATTTTTAGACCGAGTTCTTTGCCCTTGGAGGAGTAAAGATATTGTCAGAGGTAACAAGTTGCAACTGATTTAATGCACTGAATGTATTAATTAAGCTTCATTTTAAAAGAGATTCACTTTTGCAGAGACTTCAGCTTTTGACAGAAAGTTATCTTGAAAATGGTGAAGAACAATTTACCGTGGACATTCTCAAGGAAATGACAAGTAAGTGACCTAAAGTGTTAAATTTGGGAAGGTGTTTGAAATTTCGGATGATATTGCGAGGGATTAGTAATGATATTAAAACACATAAATAAGTAAATACTAACAATAAAAATTTCCGACTTTTCTGCGACCTCATGGCGCCATTATATCTAGGAAAGACTGACAATTTACAATAAGAGTTTAAATGTATAAAAGGGTGAAATTTACATACGGCCGGCGTCATTAACAACTTTGTAAACCGCACCACTGACAAGAAATCCTTGCATGGGCCTGCAGAATTGGCAAGAAATGTTACTCGTGTGGTTATACATTCAGGATCAGTAACTAGTCAGCTAACATAGTCAAGACTCAGCTGAAACGTCAGAGCACCAATCTAAAAACAACTGTTCAGCTGGTATTTGTCAGTCGTAAATTAGCCCAAGAATTCCAAGCACGCGAGATAAAGCTACACCTCATCAACCAGCACTGCGTTGTGTTTAAATTTCATCGTGACCTGTGCGATATGGTTAGTTATGTTTACCACACTTTTGGGGATCTACATGCACGCGTGGATGGATATAAAAGCAAATCTTCATCAGTGCAAAAACATTATAGCAAAGAACATTCAGACGCAGTCCCAAATGACTGTCTTGGTTGTTTTAGGGGCCGTTCATAATTAAAGGAGGTCACACTTTTTTGGCACATTTTTAGGACCCCTGCACCCCCCTGTCACATTGTATTACACATTTCAAACAACCCCCACAAAAAGGACGTCACACTATTAAAAAGACCCCCCTCTCACTCTGTTATCACACTGATTAGGGTAACGTTTAACTGGGATTGTCGTATTTAACCCTTTCATCCCCAGACAATTTATCAACGTCTAACTTCTCCTTACATAACTCAAACAAAATAGTATAACTCG
>JAOEHV020330872.1:0-11410 GCA_025447995.2 Isaurus tuberculatus | reverse complement strand
GCCAATCTATGTTCATTGCCGCTCGGAGCATCCGAGTATAGCAACCGTCCAACGACTTCTCCATTGACACGCTCAGTACCCATGACTCGCAACCATACAACAGTATTGACTCCACTGTGGCTCGAAAGAAAGAAAGAAAGTCCTTACGAGGTCGATAAATGAATACCAACTTTTGCTGGGAGCTAACCAGCGATGAATTAGTGGGAGGCAAAGACTCTAACCAACTTAACACTATAGAAACCGGAAATTTGTGGTGGCTCTGTGAGCCATAGGGCTCGTTAAAAAATGTAGCTTACCACCTTTGGCTATACTCAAGAGATCCCTCAAATAAGAGTACTTTGCTTGCTCTGGTTTTTGTGAGCAATAAAACACTGACCAATTGTTATACTTTAATAATTTCTTAAACCTTTTAGGATTTTAGAGATATCTTCATGAGTTACACTGACGGAAAGGAACCAGAACATATTGGATTTCTAAAGTATGTTGTGCGACCAATACATTACTGTAGTATAGCTATCAGACCAAGGATTGGTTTTAGAACTAATTAAATAACCTTTGCGTTTATATGCGCAATTTAAATAAATGTAATCATAGTATTCGTTTGACTTCTTTAAGTGGCATTTAGATCAATTTGTAAGAGCGTTGCATCGGCTTCGCCGAGGTCACGTATTCGAATATATTTGAAAGCCAAAATTTTTCACCCTTTACTTTTGCTGTTACTTATATTGCGTCAAAACCATGCAATAAGATCGTTTCGTACCAGGAATAAGTGTGCTATTAGCCCCCAAGTAGAGTGCCTTAAGATCACGTGTTAGTATTGCATAAAATATCTGTATTAATTTTGCTCTTTAAAAGCGTACAATTTTCCCAATACAGGACTGTCCCTTATCTTAAGGGTCTTCCACTGGATAGTCTTGCATCAAGGCACGATGTTTGTATATTTCATTATTTTAGGTAAGTGTTAACTCTAATTTTTGTCATTTTTTTGGGGGAAAAAAACTAAATCTTCAAGTGGCCATGCAGTAGGGCCGGCGCTCACCTCCGGATTCATTGGTGTTAAGTGTATGAGAGTATTTTCTTAGCTACCAGCAGATGCTAGTAATCTATTTATATTCGATATCGTAACGATGGAACTGAGTCACGTTTGACGGAAAAGGAAGTGACGCAAATGGTTAAATCTAACCTCAGCAGAGTCGTGGATCGAACCTCAGATTGTTGGATGACAGGGGTCTTATCAACTGTGCCAACTATTGATTGTGACAAGCAGATAGCTATAGGTTACTTTAAAAGAAAACACGATTTCTATACGGAAGACGTGTTTTAGCAGAATGTGAATGTATGGATGGATGGATGGATGTGTAAATGAATGGATGAATGAAAATGTTTTTTTATTCCCGAAAACTGGAAACACAATATAGTTAAATATCTACTAACAACTTACCCTAATTTAAAATAAAGTACGGTTTTGCAACTAACGATAATAAGAAAACTGAACAGTAAACAGCACCTATGGTCTAATAAAAGAGTGCCACGCTTGTTTGTCGTGTTGAGTATTCATTTTGCAATATGATTTTATTAACTTTCTTGCTAGTCACTTAATCCAGAAAACTGATTTGAAAACAATTGTTGTAATTTTTATTTGAAATGGCTTTTTTGATTGTTCTTCAAAGTAGAAAACTGTTACTGGATTTTTAAAAATATTCACTTAAGTAAATTCTGCTCAAAATCAGCATTCGTGTTAACCGATTAAAACTGTTTTATTTTTAGTCAGCCCAAATCCTTTTAATGTAATTTCACTTTAATACCACGAAGTTTAGGCAATTAAGTTCCTATTGCCCATAGCGCGTCGTCGTCCACATATTGCTTAAGATCTGTTTGGCGGTTGTACCTGCAACCCTTCACTCGCAATGGCAAAAGATTCATTTACTCTTTTTTTTTCAGAAGAGAAGCAGTTATTGTTAGAGACAGTAAAACGGAATGGATTTACCTAGTTAAAACTGTAAGTATAATGGCCTTGAATTAAGGCTTTGGAACAAAAATCTAAAAATAATCGCTATCTACATCTGTGCGAACTATTCAAAATTAAAATTTTCAGAAGTGTAAACGCTATTTCAAAGTGTAAATGCTCTGTGCAGCTATCAGGCCGCTGCATAAAACAGTTTGCTTTGAATTGCTGCTTTAATAGAGGCAGCTTTATTATTTTAACTAATGCCCCTGTTGATTCAAAGCCCCTTTTCCTAAATTTAACTAACGTCCTGCTTGAACCATGGCCGCTCTGCTGTATGAACTAATGCCCCTGTTGATTCAAATCCACTTTGCTGTTTTAAACAATGTTCCTGCTTGAACAAGGCCCGCTTGGTTGCGATTAAATTAATTATATTGTTTATATTTAGTACGCAGTTTATGTAATTATGAAAGAGAGCCTTGAAAAGTCATTTGGATTCGGACCCAGAATACCAGTGAACACTAAGATCAGGCGCAGATTTAGGGGAGGGGCCGGCTGGGCCGCGGCCATCCCCCTTTAGTGGGACAGTAACTTTTATAATAGGCTATATATCAGCGAAAAGTGAAAATATTTGTTTATGGTCATGTCAGACTGAGTGTTACTCATAATAATTGACACAAAAAATAAAAACAAGACCACAATTGTTGCTTCATTTGTGAGCAGAGGAAATTTATTTTTTATTTTGAAAAACGAGGACTCGCTGATTCTTTGTTAACAGATTTCAAAAATTCAGTTTTTTTTTGTGCATCTAGAACGTTTAGGCTTTCTAAAAAATTAACTAGTAAGGCTTTTTTAATGTGCAAGAAATGGAGCCTGGGCTAGAACTTTGTGCCCCCCCTTTCCTACATTGCTGGATCCGCGCCTGAAGATTATTTTTTATTTGTTGTTAGTAACTGCAGTCCTAGCTCAATCACAATATTTTTAGATGGTCAATTTGGACCCGGGTAATAAAAGGTTTTTTTAACGTTTTGGAACATTTTTCAAACGGCAATATAAAGAATGTCTTTTTAGGTTAGTTTGTTTTCTTGTTTAGGGCTCGTGTCGAGCGCTCACATCACTTGTCAAGAAAAAGGGGAAGTTGGTGCAATCAGCCGTTAAAAGAAAAGAGGAACCTTTCCTCCCTTTCATACCTGTTGACGAGGCCGAACGACGCCGTGCATTATACACAGGTATTACACGTCTTTGCGGTCCAACATGGTTTTGAAATTATAGTTAAATCTGCATTTCTTCTTTCAATTGCATTGGCAAGATTATAAAATGTTTTGATAATCATTGTTAGCAGTGTAAAGGCTCCTTTCTACGGCATCGGGTACCAGGCACAACCTTACAACTGGGCTAACTTTACCAAGAGTTTTTTTTTATGATAATGCTGCAAGAACTAACTGATTCAGACACTACAAGCCAATTTTAATGGTTAGTTTTGCCAAGACATCCTTCCGACTTTTTGTCATGGACCGCATTATACCTTGGAAATTGTTTCCACGTCTTTCTCAACATTTCCATAACATGTTTCCAGTCAGTGTCTGATCATTATTTGATGTGTGTCGTTCCCCTAAGACCGTTCGTCAAATTTTTTCAAAAGGTAAAAAGTTGGCAAACCCAGGGTATAGTTCAGGGGTCTGGTTCTCTTGGTTGCCCAAGGCCGTATCAATGGGTCTTAAGAAGCTGATGTTAAAAGTGATGGGATGTAAGAGCAAATGTAAATGTTAAAAAAATGAAATTCTGATTTAGAAAGAAAAATAATGTTAAAAAAGGAAAAGTTGGAGGTAGTTTCTCCAAGGATACTTTGTAGAGTTGAGAAACTTTGAGTGATTGCTTTGCTCGCTATTTAAGAGATGTTAAAAATAATGATCTATAACTGTTGCTAAATTAGTTGGGAGTGATTATCATAAGCATTTGGGACTTGAGTGGTCCAAATTACGTATTACTCTTTAAAACAGCTTTTTATCGTTAACTGAACAATGCTAAATAAACATCGTACGTCCTAAATAAAAACCGTTTATTAATGAAAGACTGAAGATAAAAACAAAGCAGAATTTTAATTTGAAAATCGATGAGCACAAAAGCTAAAGTGTTCCCAATAACCAAATCGAGGCTTTCGTTGCGTCATAGAAGTCTATAAACACTCTAAATAGAAACAAGATCAAATGAACTATGTAAAAAAATATCTTCAAGTTATCAAGAAAGGAATGTTGCATTCAAGAATCCCAGCTCGTGGGTTTCAGATTCCAAACCAAAGTTGCTGCTGCCTGGATTCCGAATTCTGAATTCCATTACAAGGAGTAACTAGCTCTTGTTCAAAAGCTAAACTTTACATCATGTAATGAACTGAGGTGAAGCTTAAAAGTTTTTAACGGATGGAATTAAAAAAAATCGTTATAATATAAAAAGGAATCAAACTTGAGTTAAACTTCACTGCACTATGGCAAAACGATTTTAGCGATTATATATATACGTGTATATTACAGAGGTCGTTTTTTACAGCGATTGGTGAAAAATCAGCCGTTGTTTGGTGCCCGGATGGAAAGCGACCAAGAACTGAGCCTGTAATTTCAAAGCCAAAAGTTGACAAAATGAATGACCTATCCCTTCCTCTACTGGTGAGAGACTCAGGCAAACTCAAAGTAAGAGAATATTGTTGATAGGTCTGCAGTTATATAATATGAACAAACATTAAAGTTTTTTTAAAAAAAAGTGAAAACACAACAACCACTTATCGAGGATTAGGCAAGTACTAAGAAAAACTAAAGAAATAAATATTCACTGTGATACAGTTGCGTTTGTACAAGCAAAGTAAAATACACTTTTTCTGTAAGTAACTCCATTGCTTAGGTGAATGCCATTTTCAGCTTTCAATTTGCTTAGCTGGTCGCTTAGCAATTCACAACTTAAATATTATGCTTTGTGCTAAATATTTAGAGGATATAATTAGATGACCTATTCTGTTGTAACATGAAATTTTCATGAACTCTTTCCTCAATTTTCCTTTTTTATATGTAAATTTTATTTTTGAAAATTCTTTGAAGAATGTATTTAGTCCCTCAGGGTTGCTAAGCGAGCTGCTTAATTTTTTTAGATAATTTGATCCCTAGACCCAAACGAACTGGGTTGTTTATGCAAAAAACAAATGCCAAAAAAGTTGTGTATCACAGTTCCCGGATTTGTTTTACTTTAATTAACTAGCTAAGTTAACTTTTGTTCATTTAACAAAAATCTATTTGTTGCCCCAATGTTTGTATTTTTACGTTTAAGATCTTTCGTTTCATAATTCAGGTTTTCTAAACAAAACTGTAAAACTCATAATGCTAAAACTGACGTTTTGTAGAACAATACAACTCTATGTACTACTAAAAACAGTTCTGTTAGACAAGCTAATAGAAAAATGTTTCTTCAATTCATGCATAGATAATTTAGATGGTGAGAAATTAGCGCATGCGTTCAAGACATGCAGATTTTGATATTTTTTTTTTGCGTTTATTTAACATGCATCCTCTGTACCAAATGCATCCGCATGTCAGTTGTTATTACTTATTCTGTCACCTTTAGGATGAATAAATATCCATGTACTTTTAATATTTTTTTTAGACGAAACAAAAGAGGAGCGTTTTGGCAAATCTTTCAAATAATATTGCTTTATAAAGTTTTTTTTTTTTAATAACGTCCACAAGTCATCCAAGTGTTAAAAAAATGTTATTTTACTTTTTTAACCTTAGAGGTCCATGCGATGCATTGCCTCTCCTTTGACAGTAACAAAGAAATTTTCGCAAGGTTGGTTTACTGTTCCGTGTTCTCATCGTTACCTTCATAAACATCAAAAAATTTCGGACGAATTTGGTATTTTCGGACAAATATTTTGTCCGAATATTAATTCTGTCCGAAAATTTTTAGCGTCCGAAAATTTTTTAAGTAGGATATAGATCATCGATTTTTATTCTAAGGGCAGTAACAGTTTGTTTATATTTTCTTAGTTTGATATTACACGAAAATTGTTTAAAAGTTTGTCCTTGATAAATAAATGCGCTTCAATTGATTTATTCATCATCGCCGGTACTATGATCCTCTGGGCCTTGGCAGGGCCGTAGCAAGGGGAGGGGCCGGGGGGGGGGCGTGCCCCCCCAGTTTTTTCCCCAATGTAGTGGCTACCTTTTTCATAGAAAGCATGCCCCCGGACAACCCTAGAAGCCTTGCGCCTTCTGCCCGAGGCTGTGCCCCCCCAGTTTTCCAAGGCTTGCTACGGCCCTGCTTGGGGAATGTCTTCTTCAGCGTGCAGAGAGGCCTCTTCGATAGCATGATAATTCTGTTCAATCAGTACCTTTAATCGGTAAAGAATTTGCCGTTTCGAATCCTCAATCTTAAACGCTGCCCTTAGGACGATCTCGAGTCCACCCTTTAATACTGGTGAACTCAGGTACTTTTCAGTCTCCACAGTAGCCTCAACACTTCCGCCGTGAGTAAAAAAAAAAGCGAGAAATTTTTTGAGGTACGTGCCCCACAACATCAGCGATGAGCTTTCCTTTACTCTTGAACATCCTTGTAACTGCACATTTGTCGACGAGAATAACTTCAGGATTGGTTTTTTCTTATCAAAGAGTTTGTGTCCTTTTCTTGGATTGGTTAAAATGTTTTTTCCATAGACATGCCATCCACGGCTGGCTAACAAACACTTAAAACAGTTTCCATGATAAAGATTTAAAAGTTTACATAAGCTGAACTGATAAACTATGAAGTGAAGAACGTAAAATTCCCGCATATATTTTCCAGCGTTAATACAACACGTACGGACGCATAGTTTCCCGCGTTTATGATGCATTTCCAAAACAAAGAAGGAAAGAAGCTTAACTCTGTTTACAGTACCAAGCATCGCTTTTTCTGTCTTACCGCGTTAATTTTGTCTCATTGCGGCAATGTCTATTTTAAACTATTTTCAGAAACTGCCAAAAACATCTTCTGAATCAATAAAAGGTGTACAAAAAGAGGAAGAAAAACCAATGTTGAATTTGATTGCAAAAGAGACAGAGCTGGAAGTTACTGACAAGCTTACTGAGCTAGATTCAAGCAATCGCGTTTATAACAAGTGGACACCAGAAGCATGAGCAGTAATTGGAAAGTATGCAAGCAGGAATGGAGTAAGTCAAACAGTTCGTCTTTTAAAAAAAGTTAACGATTTCAAGAAAGCCTTTAATGAAGTTAAACAAAACACTGGTGATGCATTTGATGAAATCAGAAGGCGACAGCGTGGGCGTCCCACATTACTTCCCCACGACCTGATGTAGATGACTATCGAAACTGTGCAAGCCCTGCGACTTAAAGGTGCCCCCGTGATAGCCACAGTGATAAACGCTGTAGCCAAGGGAATCGTCATGGCCAAGGACCACACTATTCTTGTTGAGCACGGTTGATATTTGAGCATGAGCTACGACGGGCAAGAGCCATTCTCTACCGCATGGAGAAAGAAGGTTAGAAAATGTTACGCAGAATGGCAACCACAGCAGAGATACCGGTAGCCCCAGGATTATTAAAGGAAGCTAGGTTTGGATTTCAGAGAAATATTAAAACTCTGCAAGAAAAATACAGTGTACCAGAAGACTTAATACTGAACTTTGATCAGACGCCGTTGACCTATGTTTGCTCTTCAAGTCACACCCTTCACGAGGAAGGGTCAAAGAGTGGGCCCATCGTAGGGAAATTGAAAAAGAAGCAAATCATAGAAATCTTTACCGTGACAATGTCGGGCCTATTTCTGCCAATACAACTGATATATGAGGAAAGACACCCCGCTGCCTTCCACAAGGAATCGCATTTCCCAGCGACTTCAACCTAACATACATAGCAAATCACTGGAGCAATGAAGAGAAGGTCATTGAGCATCTGCAGAGGGTCGTATTCCCCTATATTGCGAAAAAGCGTGATAAACTTGCACTTCCGGGGAAGCAGAAGGCAATCCTTATTTTTGACGTATTTAAGGTACAAAAAACGCAGCGGGTTCATGATGTCATTACTGCAAATGATTGTGTCTGTGTATTTGTTCCAGCTAACATGACAAACCTCTTCCAGCCATTGGATTTGACCGTAAATGCGCCAGCAAAGCTATTCCTGAGGGGGAAATTTGAAGAATGGTACGGAGAAGAGGTTGCCAGGCAGGTCAGTGATGGTGGCGTGGAAGTGTATTCCATTGATGTAAACACCAAGATGTTGGTTTTGAAGCCCATTCATGCCCGTTGGCTGATAGCACTCTACGACTATCTTTGCAACAAGGCTGACACTATCAGAAAGGGATTTGAGATGGCTGGAGTGGTGGAAGCCATCAGCATGGAGTTGGAACCATAGATCCGTTTCAAGACCTTGTCTAGAAATCACCACATGATAGGTTAAAGTTGAAAACACGCTGGTTTGAGAAACGTTAATTGACTTGACAACGCTCTTTGTTTCAAAGTTTCAGTAAACTAAAATGTATTAATTGGATAGTTCGGATGTAGTTTATCTCGATGTCAAAACAAAGGCACCAGTTTTAAAGTTCATTAACACACATCAACCGTTTGCTCTGCAAGAACAGGTTAAAAAAACTTGTTTGGATTTAACCAGTCCACTTCCTGAAATCAACCCGTACCAGATATAAATGAACTGATTATTTTTTCTTAATTTGTTTTTACATTGAGACAAACGATATCATAATGGAAAACGTTTGTAATTGCCATCGGAACAGGTTTGTAATAAAGTTATGTTTGCTGCAAATAGTGTGCGAAATTTGTCCGAAATTCACAAAAAAGTGTCCGAAATTAATTTGTCTGAAAATAAATTGTCCGAAATATTTTTGTCCGAAATTTTTTGATGTTAATGTATATCATCTTCCTGTTCATTTGTTACTTAGACGGTTCATCATCATGTTCATCTTTTACTTTAGTTTATCATTCTATTTTATAAATAAATACACATTCTATTTTATTCTAAACTTTATCTTCTACTTTAGTTCATTTTCTTACATTATCTTGATGCTCATCTTATTTATTAATCTTCATGTTAATCTTCTTTTCATCTCTTATTATACATTTTGGTAATCATGTTCATCTTAATGTTAATGTTCATGTTCATTTTTAGATTCGCGGTTTTCAAGGTCACTGATTGGAGATTTATGGTGTTTTACGTTGAATGTATTTAAAAAGTTTTGGTACATATATCTATTCATGCAGAAAAAAAAGCAAGAGAAGTTCACCTCCGTAAAATTGAAGACATACATCGAGCACGGTCTAGTGTTAATAAGAATACAAAGCCCGAAAAGGTATGCTCCTTTTAACGATAATTTTTTTAAAAAAAAATTGCAACTGACAGTTATTGTATTTTTGCAAAAATTGATCTTCGTAGAAGTGCAATTTTGAATTAGCACAAACCAACAAACGGTCGATCACAAATCCTTTATTCTGACTTGCTCTCTGTACTAGAGATTTAATAAACACGTAGAGCTTTAGGATTAATAGACCGTGAGAATAGACCTTTTAGCCAATGAATGGAATTCCATCTCAGTTAGTAATAGAATTTCTATTGTCATTACCATCGCCATTGTTATTCATTGCAGTTTCCATTATGATTGTCATTGCTATAGCTATTGCAATTACCATTATTATACAAATGCTATCGCCGTTGCTATTACCATTGTCATTACTTTTATCGCTGTTGTTTCATTGTCATTACAATTGTTGTTGCCGTTACCATTTCATTACCATAACAATAACCATTGTCATAGCTACTGCTATTGCTAATCCAATGTCAGTACCACTACCACTGTTACATTATTGCCATTCCAGTTGTTAGTATTAACACCATTTGCATTGACCGAGTCACGTAACCATTGCCGTTGCTGTTGTAATCACCATTAAAACTTGTTTCATTGTCAATATCGCTGCCACTGCTGTTTAATCTTAATTGTTACATTGTTATTTTGTATGAAATTATTTTGCAATTGCAATTGCCATTACTATTGCTATTGTTAATACCATTACCGCTGTTATTTCATTGCCATCGCTATTGTCATTGTTACTGGTGTTAACTCTGCCATTGCTATTGCCATTGTTTTACTATTACCGCTTTTATTTCATTGCAATTGTTATTGTCATTGGAATTACCCATACCTTTGCCAATACAACTGGTATTGCCATTGTCATTGTTGTTGTCATCATCGCTATTGTTAACCGTCTTACTGTTATTATAAAGGATGTTGTTTTTGTATCTAATTATACAGATTTAGGGCCCCACTTTCAAGCCGTTTAGTCAAATTTTGATCGAAGAACATAAATATATTGTCTCCGCTACCTTCTTTTTTTCTCTTAAAAGAGTTCAGTAAAGCGAGACTTCATTTGTGCTCACTGACATTTAAATTGCTTCTTATTTCTTCCACAGGAAAAGCAAGTAGGAAAACAAGAAAAAGTATTTGTTCAACTGGCTATTTTTAAGCCTAAAGATCAGTTTGTAAGTAAACCTGATGTTTTCACCAGTCGAGAGCTTTAAAGTATTTCTCGGTTTTTCTCAAATTCACAAGAAATTAGTAGTCTCGAGTCTAGCTAGCCACGGAAAATGTTAAACGAACCTGCTTCACCAGCCATTTTTTAAAAATTATAACGCACATTTTTTACATTAATTTTATTTGGGTCGGAGATAGGAAAAAAAAGACTAGCTGGTTGTTTAGGCTGTAACACGGCCGTTAGCTTCTTTTAACTCACTCACTCACTAATATTTTGTTATTAAAAAAACTTGTTTTGGCGAGCATTGTTTTTCGTCGCAAGTTTTGATAATCATTTTTAAATTGAGTATGAGGTAGGAGAAAGGAAAGAGAATGGGCTGTAGTGTAGTCTGTAAAAAGGCCTTTAAATTCCTAATAGCTCACTTACTCTCTGAAACTTTTTTATTAAAAAATGTATTTTAGCGAGCATTGTTTTAGATAGCCATTATTAACCGAACCAGGTTCGACTCCCAGAGATTTGTTCGGGTACTCCGGTTTTCCTCCCTCAGCAAAAATCGACTCCTTGCAGCAGGAGTTGCAACCTTTGTAAAGGACCTCGTGTCCTATTGTTGTTTCTCCCTAGAATCTTCATAAATAAATAAAAAAATTAGTAAATAAATAAATAAATAAATAAATAAACAAATAAACAAACAAATAAATAAATATTTTATTTATGTCAGAGGTAAAAAAAAGAGAAAGATTTAGGGGTTGCGTTCTCTGTGACACAGCCTTTAGATTCCTTTTAACTCACTCACTTAGTAACAATTTTTTTATTGTGAGATTATGCTTTTAGGCTTAGCAAATTGCGAAACAAAGATTTTAAACCTAATGTTATTTATTGCTAGATATTGCATTTTCTTGTCTAAGCTTCGTAAAGAGTACCCAACTCTTGCAATTTATAAAGAAAAAGTAAA
>JAOEHV020330774.1:0-11413 GCA_025447995.2 Isaurus tuberculatus | reverse complement strand
AAGATGGGCCTATCTTGCCCGCTCGTGTAACCAATCAGAACACAGAATTAGCTTCATCTTGCCCGCTGAGCGAGCCTACCATATAATAAATGTGGATAAAATATACTAAAATGCATAAACTCGCTAAAAGTACGAACAATGAAAAAACAATGCTTATTGTTCTATGAGTGGTTTATAAATGTCCGGAATGTCTACCTACGGTGCTTATTAAGCATTTTAAGCTAGATTTGATTAAATTGTTTGTTCCATCCTCCGTTTAGGTTTGTTGAACTTTAGTTTGATTAGACAAAAACATCATTTTGTATCTTGATGTTGATATTTTGTGTCTCGTTATCACATTGCTTAACATTCTATCGTGCCAAAAGAAACTAACTTGAATGCCCTTTCTTTTCAAGCTTGTTAAGAAGACACGAGCGAAGACTTGTCCAAGTTGCTATGTCCAACTCGGAGGCGTCCCAAGCTGCGGCGGCTTGTCTTGCCGAGCTGTCACCACATCGCAAGTCACCAGAGAGAGAAGCTACATTCTCATGGACTCTCGACAGTTGACAGGGGGGACAGAACATTCAGAAGTCTTTTTATAATACACCACGTGCATTGTATTGACTCCAAGTCGTCACGAGAATTTCAATGCAGTAACTAAAATCTTTAGTTCTTATTGAAACCAAGGTGGTATAAAGGATAAGGTCGACCTTTACTTTGAGTAGAAGGACAGAAGGGTTTTGAAAATTGTCAGGATGGGTTGGCGACAAACTTAAGAACAAAAGACCAATGTCTCTCTTTTCTCATTTGGAAAGGTTCGCATTGTGAAGTAACGAACAAATTCCGTTTGACGGACTTCAAAATTTTCAAGTTATAGAATGGTTACTGTGAGTGATCGTCATAAGTTGAACATATTTGATGGCCACGTCCAGCTCCATCTTAACACCCCGTTGGAACTCGTCGTTAGGAAATGCTTAGTTTAAGTGAAAACGTTTATGTGCGTTAGTTATTATATTGATGTGTGTGAGTTATAAGAGAAATATTGCTTGAACAGAGATTTAGAGTTTACAATTATACACTAATTTGTAATGAAGCGCGAGTCAGTTATAAGAATTGGAAGATGTTTATCATGTATCGCTCCTAAAAAATCTAAGAGTGTAGATATGGCTCAACTGAAAGATTTTTGTGAAAATTTTTTCTATTTAGTAAATACAACATTAAGCAAGTTGAAACAGATCAGTCATATATATAGATATATAATTCCAAAGTCGTTTCTAATCAGAGATCAACTTTTTAATCAGTCTCGTTGAAAGGTTGAATTTTCGTGTACATGGGCCTTTTGTATATAAAAGTATCTTTGCTGCTATTTATAATTCAACAGGACGTTTCTGTACATACAATGACGTACAACTCGCACGGCAGGCAGTGTACGAAATCAGATCCAGAATTTAACTTTGTTGCTGTGAAGATTGTAGCTTATATATTATTGCTCATGATTATTTATCAAAAGAATTGTAAAATTCTGGATCAACTTTTTATATTGATACAAGAAACCAGATATTATATTACTGGGTTGTATTCTATTCAACTTCTTCTTTTATGTAGTTAATAAACATTTTCTATCCTTGACCTTTTTTATAGTGTCTTATTCGTTATTTTTAGCCGTTTATGACAAGAAGAGGCTAAATATTTACCCTACTCTCCGGCTTACAGACTCCCTGCCCTCCAAAATAGCAATTTTTTTTGTCAGCAAAAGCAAAAAGTTTTCAGGGTAGTAAGATCCGAAACTTCAAAAATCACGAGCGACCATAAATCACCAAATGCAAAAGCAAATCCTTACGATTTTTTGTTTATTATATGCACGATGTCTACGACGCACCGTAGACCGCTTCAATGATTGTCGAACTGTTCGTGCTCGTACTATTCGGCTAAAAGTGCCCTTGGTCTGAAGCTAATGAAGGTATGCTTGATTGTTAAAAATGATTTTCCATAATGGAAAGGAGCAGTTCAAGAAGATGAATATTTCGCAGATTCAGTTAAAGATTGTAATGGTGCTCCAGAAAGAATCAATATGGTGACCCGGTCCGACAAAGAATAGAAGAAGTTCCAGTATAAGCTCGCTTTGACATAAAAGGTCAGGGCAAAGTTCTATTTAATTCAAACTTTCTAAAATAATTTAAAAGCTAGCAAGTTTTGCATTTTGCTTAAACTATCTCTTCGTCACTGCAACGTTGAAACAAATGGAGAAATGAAATAAATTAAGTCCGTTTGGTCGAAAGAAAGGAAAATAAAGAATAAATTTAAGAAGATAAAATATCAAAACCAATCAACCTTCAAAAGGTCAATTTTTTTCCTTCAAAGTCTTACCCCCTTTCAGACCATTAATTTTATCTATTTTATAAATCACAAAAAGTTTTTAAAAATCCCAAGGGACGCGCAGACGCAAACATTTTGAAATGCTAATGTTAATATTAACCTTTCACGGCCATGTAGTTTTCGTTTCCATGGTTAAGAACGCTGACATTAATCAAACTTTTGGAGAACTGTGAGAAAAGAAATCGTGTTTGAAATGATAATACACAAGTAATGGTTTTGCGGTGGAATAAAATGATTTCAACAAAATGACAAACGTCATTTCGATTCAAAAGGAGAACATTTCACGGAAATTACCCGCTCTTCCAGTCATTCAACATCCACTCTCGCGTCTTGGAAACAAGGCCGAACTTCAAATTCGCGGCAGTTCTCAAAGAGATAAATTCGAGCAGAGCTCCAGTTATAATGGCCCACCAAGTACTGAAAGCTCCTCCTTTCCTCCTGTTAAAAGAATCAATGAGCGAAAAAAGAAGTCACATTCACGCGTTCTGACATGGCCTTTAGGTAAGTTCCAAAACCATTACTTTGCCTGTCTTCGGGCTGTATGAACGAGGACACGATGACACTTCCCAGGGTGAAAGTTTGCTTTTGTATAACAGAAAAGGTTCAGTTTGAAATGAGTAATTTTTTTATTATTCCTAATAGCTAAATTCATTATCATTTGAATAACGAGCTGTGAATGTGTTTGGCTTCAATTAACATTAGTAACAACGTTCCGAAATTTCATGCATACCAAATGAATTATTAAATGCTTCAAACTCGTCAGATTAATTCAAGAAGTCTCAGTGCAAAACATTTCAAACACCAAGACTTAACGTTAAAATCTTTGTAAAAATCTTAAGAGGCATCCGAGAATGCCGTATTTTGCTCTTCGAAGGCAGATCGATAGAGTCAGACCATTTAAGTCCCACGACTCTGACAATAAATGTATTTAAGAGCTCTTGATTTGAAATTTTATAGCCAGGAAATTGTTCTCAGCTCTAGATATTGCTTTAATACTGAATTTTTAATGAAGGAAAAATAAAAGGATGTTTTAATTGCATGTCTGACCTTCGTCTGAAGGACGAATTAGGACTCCGATGGATTGGGCCTGAGGCTTCATCACAGGCGTTAATTAAAATGGCGGAAATGCAAAATGTTTGACGTTTTGTATTAAAACAAAGAATATGTGTATTAGTTTTAAGTATTTGATCATTAACTTGGCATATAAACAGCTTTTTAGTGTTGACATTATTTTTATATATACAACAGTTGCATAGAAATTAAACTATTTACCATGATTTGAACTTGACACATTTGATTTCTCAAATTCTGTCGTTTCAGGTCACAATGGCCACAGCCAATTTCCTTGGGTCACAAAGAAGTCTCCTTTGGAGGTATTGATAAACTTTTGGTTGAGCTCTGTTTCACACTAGGATCAGCAGTTGGTGTCCTGAGGGCTGCTCCCATTTACAACGACCGAAAACATAACGCCTATAAATCAAACTAGATGCACTTGTGGTATTCGTATTCACTGGGCAACCTGTACATAAAATTTTGAATGTTACTGTATATTTTAACCAGCATTACCTGTAAGCAAAATTACAAAAACAGGATTATGCACGTTATGTTGATTTCGCCACGAAGCGAACTTGTTTAATGAAATATGTAACAATAATTATGATCATAAAATCAGCCAGCAGCAAATATCTAGCAATTTTAAGGTAACAAGTAAAAAATTTTGAAAATGATATTCATCACTATATTAGCATATTTTAAGCAAGATACTTGAATTCAACAAGGCTGCCGCATGTCCACTGTTTCATAGTTTTTGTTGCGGATTCGCCTTTAAGCAATGTGTTCAACAACAATTTTATTGTTTTAGGCACATTTGTTTGACATAGGTTTCCCTTTTAAAACTGCACACAGTGTGAATAAATTGCTGAGTTCCGGACTTGCTTTGTAAGTTTGTTTTGCGTACAACACGATATAACTAAATTTCTCAACCTCGAAAGTTCAAGTTGGCGCCGCGATGCATCATGGTAGAAAAAAAATTTTGTAGCCCAGTAAAAACGTCAAGCTTTTCAGGGAGATAAATAACTGGGTTAGACAAGTTTTTAACTAAGCAGGAAAGAGGATAAAATGTAGTAGGCGACCAAAAAGGCAAGATGCGATGCATAGAGGAGAATATAATACAAAAGAAAATAGCTATATAAGGCAAAGTAAGAAAAAGTTGGTTAGCGTCCCCGCCTGACCAAATGAAAAAGTGCCCAACCCATTTTTTAATTTTATATTTTCATAGTTTTGCTTTAAAAATGTTTTAATACTATATTGCATCTGCAAAACTTGGCAGAAGTCTGAATTAGTTGTCCATAAACTAACCAAATACAATAAGATTTTGTAGTCTCCAAACAAAGTATTATGTATGTTATGGTGTGCCAGAACACTAATGTACATGCAATAATGACAGTGAATAGAGATATGTTTTATTTAAGAAATAAAACATGGCAACTGTGTTTGTATAGGCTAATTTTATAAACCGAGACCTGTGCGTTTGGGAGAATTTGAGAGCTGATAGTACAAACACGAGACCAAAGGTCTCCATACCTTGTTGCTTTACAGATTGTAAGTCATCCTGAAAATCTTTTTTCAGGTTGAAGAACTTATCAAGGAAAAGCTTACAACTGGGTATTTTGGCTTGCGAATAGCTTTCAAATCAAACGATCCACATGGAAAAGGAAATATTTCAAGGTTAGTGAAATCGATTAAGTGAAAAATTTATAGAAATAAATACTTTTATTAACATCTTTACACACAGGGAGTGCTTGTCCACTCTCCAGAACCAGCAGCTCATAATTTAAGGGATCAAATGGCCAAGAATTTAGCATGTAGCTTAATTATATAGAGGGAGGAAAACTGGAGATCCCAATTAAAAACCCTGAGAATCAGATGGAGATCAAAAAATCTCACTACTTTTAGAACGTTTCTCCAGATTTATTCATGCAGAGTCAAATTTATTTTGTACTAGTATTTGTATAATTTGTACACAATATAACAGGAAATTAATAATTTTCAGGGAAGCACTTACCACAATTTTGTACCATCTTTGTGGATACCTTTCAACTGAACAAATTGATGGCTTACTTCACAGGTAACATTTTATATTATAGTTGTAAAAATGATTATTTATTTACCATTTATTAATTCAGTTATCTTGATGATATACACAATCTGATTAATAATCATTTCATATCTCAGTCTATAGTAAAATGTCCAATGCAATAATTCAAACAGATCGACTTACAGTTTGATAGATTTTTAAGTTGTACACCGTGGAAGAATAAGAAAAACTGACATTTCGGACTGTAGTTCTCACTGTCAAAGTGAAGTGAAGGACTACAGTCTGAAACGTCCGTTTTTCTTATTTTTGCCATTTTGGGGTTGTTTTTGAAATAATATCCATACTCACTGTTTAAAAATGTTTTATTTTATGCTGTTTTAGGCTCCAGCTTAACAATAGAAGCACAATATCTTTTGATAGCTTCATAAAACATTTCAGGGATGTAGAGGTAAGGTTATTAAATCTTTATCTCAGTAAGATTATTATTGACACAGGTAATTTAATCTTTTTATGGCCAAAAAATATAGCTGATCCAAATAGTTACTGGCTTTAAAAAGTTAAGTTAGCCTTTATCCTTCTTTTTCTCATTTGATTTTAACAAAAAGGGCCACTCGCAAGCTAGGGTTACTTCAGTTGGTAAGAGTGCTGTGCATACTGGGATCACAGATGTCAGGAGCTCAAATCCTTTTGATGTCTGGCATCACTCTGACTTGCAGTTATACATAGGTTGTAGACTAAGATAACCAAAAAGATAATTTGAATTCATATATGTTGTAATGATTGAATACTGCTAATCTTTAATGTCATAATTTTTCTGCATGTTTGGTTGTTTAGTGGTTCACTAAAGTTAAGAAATTGAAAGAGCTTGAGTTACTTTACTGAATCATTTTTTGTTGTCACTATTTTGTAATTTCATCATCAAGATCATCAAGATAAAAATCAAGATAAATGTTGGTACTGTATATTAATAGGTTATGATTAAGAAAGCCGAAGGCATATTTGATATTGCGCCATCCCTCCACTGCCCCCTCCCCCCCTCAATAAATAATTACCAGTCCCTAATGTTGATCATTGTAGGTAGTACAGAAGGATTGGGTGGACCCAGTGCTTCGGCCATCAGTTGAAGAGAGCGTTACAGCTAACATGCCAGCCAATAAACTGAGAACAAAACAGAGACAAGCGGCTGACAATTCAAAACAAACTGATGCAAAAACAATGCAAATAGTTCCCATCCTTAAGTATATGACAGCCTTACAAGTTATTCCATTCCTAAAAAACCAAGCCCAAGAAGGGTGAGTAAAAGTATTTTTTGTAAAAAGTATAGCTGTAAAGTGACATATTTATATTGCGCCTTTTCCATATGGATATGCTCAAAAGCACATTACAATAATCAGTTTACCACCAGCAGATTGAAAGCACATATACTGTAGGTACCTCTGGCAGCCGCTTTAATACCGTCCATGTATGCTGGTACTCATTTACCTACCTCGGAAGAAGGAAAGCAGCGCCAGTACCGGTCAGCGGTACTCTTTTGTTATTGTGACCAGCGGTAGTCCGCTGGGTCGTTCGGCCATTTTGTTTTCTTTGTGAGTTGTTGTGTTTTCGTTGCGAATCAATAAAGGCTTATTACACAGAAAGATGTGTGTGTTCTCCTCACTAAACTGGCGCAGAGTGAGCTTTAGCAGAAAAGAAGGTCAACCAAATGCTCAACCCTCAACCAGGCCGGGGATTGAACTGGGACCTTAGGGTTGGGAAGCAGAGATTGTACCACTGTACCAACCCCTCTGCCGATCCCTCCACCATCTTGTTTAATTTGTTCTTTATATATTAGAAGGTTAGCTAGCAAAATCCTTTTGCAGTATGATTGGCCCTTTTTGGGGTTAGTACTTATAAAAAAGCAGTTTCCATAGAGATAAACAAATGATAATCAAACTCTTTGACTTTCCTGGACAGAACACTAATCCATTGCAAGTAAGCTTCCTGCAGAAGCTGGTAATCATTTTACTGACCTAGCAAAACTGGAATCCTGAGTGAGATTTTGACAGAAACGGTCACAAAAATGTTCATTTCTAGGAACAGTTTGATTTTAAAATTGGTTCTTGTGCCTGTTGAAAAGTTTAAAGAAAACCTTTGATTATGTCTGCGAGTACGTAAGACACATGATTTAATCTACACTAGGTTGAAAGGATAAATCATCTCCGGTAGTAAAGTAGGAAGTTGATGTTTGAGTGTTAGCTCTTTTTCACAGCAACTGGTGATCATTTGGAACTTGTTGAAAAGCAGAGATACTACCAACTGTGCCGACCATGCACAGGGCAGTCAGGTTGGCCCAGTGGTTATCACTCACGCCTCCCACCACTACGGACCCGAGTTCGAAACCTGGGGTTCGCATGTGGGCTGAGATTTGTCGATCTCAGTCTGACTCTGAGGGTTTTTCTCTGGGATCTCCAGTTTTCCTCCCTCCTTAGAATCGACTTTCACACCAAATTCTGTGCCATCGACCACTTAAACATTAGCCTCTGGCTACAGAGATTGGGCAACCACTCCCTGCATGTAAAGATGTTAATTAAAATAAAGTATTTATTATTATCAGCTGCTGTCTGGAAATGGGAGATTGTATCAACATAGGTTAAGGGAAAGGCTTTGAGACTGAACTCATTTGGTAACTCCTGAAAGTGAGATTAATACATTAAATCAGAAAAATTCTCAATAGGAAAGAATTCAATATTCACAAAATGTTTGATAAACTTTGGTATATAGCAAACTGTTGAACTCCTGCATTTAATAACTGGCAAAGGCATAAGGAAAGAAATATTTCATTTTAAGTCGGTAGTAAACAATACTTTGTTTTGTAGGAATCTAGACTACACCAAGATCTTCCCAAGTGCTTGTTTTGACACAGATGGTATGGTACTAAAGCCACAGCTGAGAACTGCTCTCCTTGTGCTTGGAATTAACATGTATGATGAGGAATTTGACAAAGTTTGGGACAGGTGTGGGAACTCATAAGTTGTGCATTAACCTCTATTTTAATAAAATAAAAGAAGAAGAGGGACATTGGGGCGGCCAACACTGCCGAGCTGGTTAACTGTATGAACAATAGACATGTCTGGGCTTCAAGGCGCGCAGCTCGGCTGAGGCCGCTCTAGTAGTAGCAGTAGTAATAAAATAAATTATATTATTGATGATTTTCTATAATTTAATTTGTATTTTCATGTTTGCCTAGTATTTATGTGATATTTTCTTGTCCTTCAATATTGTGATAGACCTTAAGAAGAAAAAAACTCAAATTTAAATCTGCAAGCTACACTTTTTTAACATATGCCTTACAAACTATGTAGTTATAACTAAATTGTATACACTACTACATCTAGTTATATTTGTATTATACAAGGTATCATGTATGGTAATAATAAAAAGGAATGTTGAAATATTCTAGAAAAGAATATGAATCCAGAACTCTCCAGAAACATTTCTCTGAAGATGCGAGTCTAAAAATGTTTAAGGCAGAACGGCTTTTCTGCAGCTCATTTGTTTGGTAAAGGTCGTGTAGAAATTCATTTATTCAGTTTCATCATTTCCTCAGTCCTTCGTAAAGGACAACAATACGAGTTTTTATCATCTCAGTTCATGATATAGAACAGATAGAATTGCATAACGGGTTCTCTTTCACTCAATCCAATCATTGATGTTGACCTGCACAACCTTTTTTCATCCACTTAAAGTTTTGTAAAAAGGGTTGTCTTCCACCCTATCATTGATACAGGCCAGCAAAATGGTCGGCTATCTACTCAATGCATTGATCCAAGCCTGTAAGAAAGATTTTCGGCCCAATATAAGCCTGTACAATGGGCTGGCTTTCCATGAATCATTGAAAAAGCCTGTACAACGGATTTTTTTTCACTCGATCGTTGATACCGGTTCTCTTTCTCTCAGTCATTGATAGAAACCAGCACAACGGGTTGTCTTTCGCTCAATCATTGATACAAGCTAGTGGAACCGGTTGTCTTTCACTCATCATTGATACAAACCAGCTCAACAGGTTGTCTTTCACACAATCATTGATACAAGCATGCACAACGGATTGTCTTTCATCCAATCATTGATACAAGCCTGCACAACGGGTTGTCTGTCACTCATCATTGATACAAGCCTGCACAACGGGTTGTCTTTCACACAATCATTGATACAAGCCTGCACAACGGGTTGTCTTTCACACAATCGTTGATACAAGCCTGCACAACGGGTTATCTTTCACACAATCATTGATACGAGCCTGCACAACGGGTTGTCTTTCACACAATCATTGATACAAGCCTACACAACGGGTTGTCTTTCACACAATCATTGATACGAGCCAGCACAACGGGTCGTCTTTCACACAATCATTGATACGAGGCTGCACAACGGGTCGTCTTTCACACAATCATTGATACGAGCCAGCACAACGGGTTGTCTTTCACACAATCATTGATAAAAGCTTGCACAGTGGGTTGTCTAATACTCGGTCATTGATATAGGCCTGCAAAACTAGATTTTAAGCATTCAGTCGATTGAATCTTTCTGCGCGCTGGGTTGCCATCCACCACCAAACCAGTGATCCTAGCCTGTTGAACAGATTTTCATCATCCAATCATTAATAAAGGCCTGCATAACGATTTATCATCCACTCCAAAACTGAGCGAGCATGGATCATGAGTTTTATTTGAACCCACAAGTATGATTTCAGAAAAAATTGTACAACACGAAGTTTGGCTTATTAATAGTTATTTAGTTATTATTTTTAAGAAATGAGAAAACCATGGATCACTAAGGGAATACAGACCTCAATCAAAGCAAAAAATCAATTATTATTCTCTGGCGACCAAATTAAATATAAAGCTTATCGCAACAAACTCACTCAACTTATACGGCTGAGTAAAAAATCTTACTTCAGCATATATTTCCAGCAAAATATGAATAATATAAATAAAACATGGAAAGGAATTAATATGCTTATTAGTAACTCTAAAAAGAAGAAAAAGTCGATATCAGTATTAAAGAATCCTAAAACTAATGTAGCTACAGACTGTCCGACCGAATTACCTACTATCATGAACAAGCATTTTGCATCTGTTGGTCATAATTTAGCTAGTAAAATTAATGCCCCTTCTACTAAGTACAATGATTATCTTACGCCACTTAATATTCAAAATTCTTTCTTTTTTACACCAGTATCTGAAGATGAAATTATTAATGAAATTATGCTTACTCCGAATAACAAATCATATGGATTGTACTCATGCCCAATCAAGATACTTAAACTATCAAAAGATATCATTTGTAAACCACTCACTGTTATTTTTAACACCTCAATTCAATCTGGACAGTTCCCCTCAAAACTGAAAACATCAAAAATTGTCCCTATTTTTAAGTCAAATGATGAAACTGATCCTAATAATTATCGTCCTATAGCTTTACTTTCGGTTTTTAATAGAATTTTTGAGAAATTAATGTACAATCGCTTATCTGATTATATTGACATTAAAAAATTATTGATTAATGAACAATACGGCTTTCGCACTTCACATTCAACATCACACGCTATTTTAGATATCGTCACGTCTATACAAAACAATATGAATAACAAACTTTTTTCATGTGCTGTTTTTATCGATTTTCAAAAAGCGTTTGATACTGTCGACCATTCAATTTTAATAAGTAAATTACAACACTATGGCATCAGAGGATGTATCAATGACTGGTTCAAATCTTATCTAGATCGACGTACTCAAACCACTGCAATTAATAATCATATCAGCAAAAAAGAATACAACCATTATGGAGTCCCTCAAGGCTCAGTATTAGGCCCTCTTCTCTTTTTACTTTATATAAATGACATAGTTAATGCTTCCAATGTTCTAAAATGTTTCCTTTTTGCTGATGACACTACTTTACTTTTCTCTCATAAAAATCTGAATA
>JAOEHV020330676.1:0-11415 GCA_025447995.2 Isaurus tuberculatus | reverse complement strand
TAGAGAAAGCCGATTGATTGTTTTGATACAAAAAATCGTTCAAAATCGCAAAAGCTCTCAGTAGTCAAAGGGTTAATCAGCTACAATTAAAAATGGTAAAAAGAGCTTGATTCTGTGAGCATTGTGAGCATCTGAGTGATTCAAAAACTGTTTTAAAAAGTTGCTACAACCTAACTGTGCTTCAGTTAAATATTATGTACAAACCTGGCGATCAATTTCTCGCAAGGCATCACCGACTGATAGACAATCTTCTGACACAATTGTGTTAATTTCACATGGTGATCTCTCATTTGACCATTTTGACTGGCTGTATTATGAATATAAACAGTAGAAAATAAACTTAATTATAAAACCGTCAGTAAATAAGCCCATCTGGTTTACAATAATTACAAAATGCTGCATTCTGAATGGCTATAGTAAGCAAATCACTGAAGGCTGACAGTTGACTCTAGTACTTTATTTTGCTTTTGGATGCAATTTAATAAAAAGTTAACTATATATATAATTCCTGGTTGTTATAATTAAATCAATTCAAGTACCTTCAAAGAAATAATAAAAGCGGCTAAGTGAAAATATAAAGTTAAAGTTATATGTTTATTTAATTTTTGATAATAAAAATATGGTTAAATATAACTTACTGTAAGATTTTTTTTAAAAAAGAAAACTTTTCCTTCTAAAAGATGTTTTCATATTGACATTGACATGATCTCTGAGAAAAAAAAAGTTTCATAAGAAAGTAATTAACTTGTTTGTTCGAGCTTGCCCTGGTCACAAGCATTACATTATTAAAGACTATCAACTAAATTTATGTAATATCTTTGGAGTTATTGGATTTTACTGTAATTATCAGTAAAATTTAACAAATTAATGAATAAGTACCTTAAATGTGTTTTAATAAGATCAGCATGAGAACAACAGAAGACAAATATTTCTTGTACGCCAGCTTCAACAAGGAACTTAATTGTGTAATCAAGCAATGGATAATTCAATAGCGGTAACAAAACCTGTAAACAATAAACAATTTATTTTATTTTAAATAATTAGTTATAATTGTACATGAATTGGTAAACTTATAATCCAATGGGTCGTTTTAACACATGAACTCATTTCATAATGAAAGCTCATATATAACTCAAAATGTTCAAAATTATCTTTAATATGCTCTTGAATCACTTTATTTCTGTAATTCCGAGGGCTTGTTTTTTCTTCAAGCATATGCTTACAATACACATAATATAGTTATGTCATAGGGTCAGCCACTCAACTCTATTTATTTTATTGTGAGTCTCCTGATTTTCAGCTGAATCTTCAAACCTCTCATTTTTATACATTAAATGATTTTGATTTTGTCAAATTTACCACTCTTAGGTGGACGGAGAGCCTTGAAAGGGCAAGAAGACCAACGCGAGAAGGTCTCCGAGGGCCTACGGTCCAACATCCTTATCCAAGAAGATGTAAAGGTCTAACCATTTTCAGATGTTAAAAAAAGGCAGCACCTTCTCCTTAATTAATTTAAGATCCTAAGTGTTGGTCTGTCCGGGAATTGAACCCGAGCCTCCTGCTTGATAGACTGACACCTTACCAACTAGGGTAACCAGGCAGCAGTTACCGATGAGTTAATGTAAATTTCCAAAACAATCTCTGCTTTAGTCTGAATGCATTTTACAGTACCAGTAACTACAGTACAAAACCTTGCTCTACATAGTTTCTTATTCCAGTACATGAGAGGTGATAATTAAGAAAGAAAGTTTTCCTCAGAATGCAGGAAAAAAGCAATTTCAGTTTTTACAATAGAGCAATATAGGGAATTCTCCAGTAAAAATCTCCATCTCCCTTCTTTTAAACTCAAGCGGATTGTATCTTGGCATAGGCTCGTTTTTGAAAAAGGGAGCGTAGGAGAGGATGGGGGGGGGGGTGAGGAAGATTATTTTGGGACTTTTCTTTACGAATAAATGAGAATTTTGAGAACTACAGTGTAACAGTATTGTTATAAACTCAGAAATATCTTCTATATTCTAGATATCAAACCGCACATACAAATTACCCCATACATATACTTCTTAAAATACGTAGAATACGCAGTAATAAATTACTGATAAAGACGCGGTATTCTACAATTAAGCTAAATTAAATTAGAAAAGAGGAAAATGTTGAAAGAAACTAAAATCAACACGTGATACCATGAGATCTTCTTACCCGTGGTTTTTCTCTGGTGATTGGTAAGAATTTGTAATTGAAGCTATCGCCTAGGACTACTGCTTGTAAAATATCTTCGCTTTTCTCCCACGATTCGCCACCGCCTTTTCCATCTCCTTTCTTTTTTCTCGAACTCATTTTACTTCTTGTTCAAAACAAACATGGCGCCTGTTATCAAATTATTTAGTACCCAAGTCTCCTCAAAAAGGTTAAAACCGAGCAGTCCGTGATTAGCCGAAGATTTTCCGACTGATTACGAGTACCTACGATTTTGGTACGAGTCAACCAACTGTTTTGCCGCACAGCGGTATATCGTCTCTCTCTTCTCTCTACGTGTCTCAAACAGCTGTTTAGTTTGAAAATGGTGAGTATAAGATTTCGAATCTAGATAAATCCTCACCCATCTTTTTACATGTTTAAAAGTATAAGCTTGAAAGTTGGAGAGAGATTGCTTCTTCGTTATTTTAACCGTTTATTTAAGGTATTAGATGTTGTTTTGGGTCTGTGAT
This sequence comes from Isaurus tuberculatus, assembly GCA_025447995.2. NCBI lineage: Eukaryota > Metazoa > Cnidaria > Anthozoa > Zoantharia > Zoanthidae > Isaurus > Isaurus tuberculatus. Next base: position 8,710 of record JAOEHV020330676.1, on the reverse strand, counting down.
TCCACATTGTTTTGATCCAATTTCAGGAGGGCCTCGCAATCGAACAGATGAGCAGATATGCAAGTCCAATCAATCCAGCTGTATTCCCACATCTTACCATCGTCCTCTTATCGATAGGAATATTTTTTATGGCCTGGTTTTTTGTGTATCCTTGTGACTCGTAGTTTTCTTTGTTGGGTACATATTAACTTTGTCAGGGTCCTCTCTTCGAGAAAAAATCATAATGCAAACAAAGAAAATATATAATATATCAGCATTGGTTTGAGTTATATTATTATGATTTATTTTTGTATTTATGCTAACAATGTAAATGTTAAACCGCGACCTAAATAAATTGGAAAATACCTTGCTAGTTAAGGCAGGATTACAGTCAATCACGCCATTTTTGTCAAATTTCGAGACATTTTTGATCATATTGCAGTGAATATTTGGAAACTGCCAAATCCCCATCATAGGGTCATAGATCGGTAAATGAGAAGGACTCATAAATATTTCCAGATTATTTTCTCTTCAGGGTTCTCAGGAGTCAATTACAGAAATTCAAATTATCCATAAAATTAAGTGTACTTCTCAGTTATGTTGTTAAATCTGTTAAATGTTAAGGTTTATTCAAAAGACATAAATCTATATATTTTAACCTAAAAGTTGTTTGTCAGTTGGACCAGATGTTATCTCTTCACCAAATCTTACCTCTTCCTCCCTTTAATGGAAAGTTCTTTGCACTGAAGAAGCTCAACACTTTGAAATCTGGATATTATTTTTGTTTTGAGTGTTTCTTGAATGCATGTTTTGTCATTTTTAAAAGTCACAACACTATCTCATAGCTTCTTGTTGTATCATTGCTAAATTTAAAAAAGATTTCTTAGCCATTTCTTCTTTAAATTTTGTACTTCAAGGTCCTTGCCACTCCTACGTGATTAATAAATAAAGTTCAAAAATTGAAGTAATATTAAAACTTAAAGGTAGCCATAAGTAATCCCAATTTTTGCTAATTTATTGTTAAGATAATTATCAGAAAATAAACCTTAACCTTGTCCAAAGTTATGAAGTTACATCTACCAAATTCACAAGAGATATTTACAAAGAGTTGTTAGTGTCACTGGTTGCTGCTCTCTTCATGGGATTTGGAGTCTTGTTCCTTTTGCTGTGGGTTGGAATTTATGTATGACAGCAAGAAGTATCACCTATGACTCTCAGATGACCAAGTTTTGTTAATAAACTGTATTTTCTACCAGATTTGCTTGGCCTAGCCTTTGTTATATCTATAAAAAATAAAATATTGGTAATTAATATCAGAATAAGAAACTGTTCAGACTCAAGATCTACTTGTTATTGTAAACTAATAAATTGTTCATTTTTATATCTATTGTCATGTTTGTTGAGCATTTTGTACCTGATTATTAATTCCCTGTTTGAAAACTTCTTTAGTTGAGAAATTAATCTTTTATACCAACCCAAAACCTGTCTTTTTTTTACCAAAAAACTGACAATTATATGCATCAGGTGGAAACAAAGTTATGTTTAGACTTTTATCATATTTTAATCATGGTTGCTGCTATTTTAAATGTAACTTATGCAAGCTCCCAATGTATTTGTAAAGAATGGAGACTGGCACTTCTGCCTAGTTACTTTATATTCAAAATGGCAGCACCCATCCACTTTTGGTAAAAATTAGATGTAGGGCAAGAAAGATTAATTAAACTTTGAAAGTGGAGGTTCCTTTTGAATGTTCTGCCCATGTTATTGAAGTGAAGTTTTTGAGAGAAAAAAATACCTGCCCTCCTTTATCCTTTTTGAGACTCCAAAAGACCTCAACCTGTGATGTGAGTGAGGGAGAGGGTAACATTTGGTGAAACAAAAGAAAAAGAAGTTGGGCACTTGAAGGGAAAGAAGGAGTCTCCTTTGCATTTCTTTTTCACTTATTGCTATTGTCTTTCCTTTTGTTTTCCTCTAGTGCTTGCTTTACAGAGTACAGGTCTCCAGCAATGAAATATATTGGTGAAAATCTCAAATATTCACAGAAAACTGAAAACATGAAAACATTTTTGTTCCACACTATGTTTATTTTACTTGGATTTCAGTTGATTAAGAGGTAAAAAAAAATATCTTTCTTATTCCATCATTCAACAAAGCACAAATAAAAAAAATCATTCAAGTGTTGTCTTTGCAATTATTGTGTGTACTCATCTCATTTGGAAAAAATGTATTTGAAGACAACATAAACTTGTAATCATATTTAGTTTTTTTATTGTCCTAAAAAAATTCAAAACAGGCTGATGTGGGCAAGGGCCAGTTTTGAGTTTTGTGAGGAAAATGTGAGAGACAAGTTGAGTTTGGAAGAACCGTGATAAAATTCAGGGCCCGGTTGTTCAAAAGCTTTTTAACTTTAACCTTGGGTTAAGGTAAAATTCAAACAGTAATTTCTTTACAATAAAAGGTTTTCTTTGCTCATGATCACTGCTCATAATTTCCAACACTAAAAACTTGTCAACCCAAAATTTCCAAGCCAATTCAGTTTATGAATCGTAAGAAACATGAGCATGGGTTAAAAACTTAACCCTGGGTTAGTTTTAATCGGCCTTTGAACAACCGGGCCCAGTTTTAGATAAAATTTTTGGAAATTTGCAAATGCAAGGGAAAAGTTTCAGAAATTTTTGTTCCAAATTTCACCAAACTTTGCTTTATTAGCCTAAAATATATTAAAATTGATTTTTCCTTTGGGGGAAGAGGTCTAGAAACGATATAAGGGTAGGTCTATAGAATAATATGTGAGAAGCAAGGGTATAGTTAGTTGTATGATCCTTTTAATAGTTGCAAATGGAAGGCAGCCGTATACGTGAATATCATGCTTGGAAAAGGGCAAACGGTTGTGTTTGTTTGAAAAACCGTCACAAACCTGGGCTGTCCGTGCTTTAAGAAGCTTTACGGTATTCCCAAGCCCTCTCACTCAGAAGGGAACGTTGCGTGGCCTGGAGTACGGCCCTGGCAACGAGATTAAGATTTTCAAGATGGAGGTTCGAGCACCAAAGATTGATAAACACGTGGATGCCATTAGTCACGGCGAAGGTAAAATTTAGATTACATTTGTTTCAAGATATTTTATTGTTTTTTGGTTTTAAAGTTGATTTATCATACGGCAAAGGATCGATTAGTTGATTCGTTTAAGTTTTATTTTCTCATTATAAGACGGAAGTTTGGCAGTTGCTTCGTCTTCGTTGACTGGACGGTCATGGGCCGGGTCAATCTGGCTTTTCAAAGACCCAACAAAAGCGCCAGATGTCTTGCACTGTAGTTCTGGATCTGTTACGAAAACAGGAATGACAGATATTGGCTGGGTTGACTCGCGAAGACTTGTCATTGCGTCAGATTCAGGCGCTTTGGAATTATGGCTCACGAGCGGCGTTTGTCAAACCCTCGAGCATATTGCTTCATATGTAGAACATGATAATACAATCGCTAGTGTGAGCGTTGCTGGAGATAAAAACACAGTTGCTAGTGCAAGCTGGGATGGAACTGTCAAAGTTTGGGATTTGGAACGCGAAAAGTGCAGTAGTTCATGTAGAGGTATTAGAAAGATATCAAACTATGTTCGTAGCTTTTTTAAAACAGCTTTGTATTAGTTACAGCAGGCGCGTACGCAGCTTTTCCTACGGGAGGGGGGGGGGGGTGCACTTTAAGCTTGAGTGGACCTTGATTATCAGTCATTAAAATATGATATCTAAACAATTCTGATATCTGATAATTTTATTTAACAACAATATGGACAAGCAAACATGAAAAAGTCGAAAAATATCTACTATATAATCTGTAGTTCTGACCTGAACGGCTGTCCACTTTCTTTCTTTTATTTCATCCCCTTTTGATTGTTGTTATCTTGTCGGTGCACCCGGTGCACCTCCCCCCCCCCTGCGCACGTGCCTGTACAGTTTCTACGTGGCAAAAATTCATTAATTTTAAGATTTTTTTTTTCGAATGTTTTTAAATTGAACATTCAAAAACATAGTCACTAATGAGTTATAGTACACCACCTACTTACAGTGGAATCAAAACGTTCACATGGTATCACATAAAACAAAACATATATAAATCATACAATATGAATTATACCGTATTATTAATTGTTTTAATTTGGTAGTTAATTTAAATTAATTGTTTTAATTTCATATTTGGTACATGCTGAAGTTCCCTTTTGGTCTTTAAAAAGCAGCTTAGGATAAAAAGTGCAGCCTGTAGGGAAAAAAAAAAGTTTTACACAGTAATAAGTGCTCTAGAATATTTTACACCTTTTCAAATGCAGTCACCTAAAACAATTTTCTTCAAACATTTAAAAAAATGATTTATCACTTTTGTTTTTAAGTGCATAACCACAACTACTGGGTATGTTTAGTAATCAGTCTGTTGTATTTTTGTTTATTTAAGGGCACAATGACATGTTGTGGAGTGTTAAATTCAGCAGAACTGATAAAGATGTTTTTATTACTGCAGGGCAGGTAACAGAAATCAAAGAAATCTTATAGAAAAAAAATCATTAGAAATTTAATCAAAAGAAATTTGAGATTTGTTACTTATTATTTTATCACTCTACTGTCCAGACAATTGTAAATTCTGCATTCTGATGTTGCTAATGTACTCTAGCAATTTCACCTGCAAGTGTTTTTCATGTATATAGGGAGGTAGTTTTACAAAGTTTACTTAATACAAGAATGACGTTGTAGATGCAAATGTGGGCATGACTGCAATATCTCCAACAGGAAATAATTGTAAATGATACAAATTTCAAGATATGCATTTTGTGTATTTAAGCAAAAGAGCTATTGGAAAAATATCGTATGTTAAGAATAAAACTTTACTTGCAATTTAAGTTGATCATAACATTTGCTCCCGAAAATGCCCGGTATAAAACTCGACAGCAGTGTTCACTGGCTAGTCAACAATTTTCAAGATGTTGACCAGCCAGGGAACATTTGATTTGAACTCATCCACATGACCTCAATTTAGCCAATGAGAGTGCACATTCGAGTTGAAAATGCAAAAGCTATATGACAATGGCTATAATTTATTCCTCAATGATTGTAGGATGGACATATCATTCTCTGGGATAGAAGGAAAGAAAAACCTGCAAATAGAGTTTGTACAGGTAATAAATTTGCAAGCTTTTTAAAACAGTTTTGAAAAGTTTAGTAACAGTGTGAGAGTTCCTAGTATGCCATTGGTTTACAAACAACATAGTTTCTAGTTATTTTACTTTAAATTACACTTTAAATTCTGCTTCTGTCTTTAGCTCTAGACAATTTTTTTTTAAAAAAATAGGGTATAAATTAACTTTTACACACAGGCAATAGCTGGCAACTAAATAATAATTATTGTCTTAGTAGACATGTAACAAAATCTTGACCCCCGAAACTTCATGTGAATACAGAACGCAACAAATTCTTGAAACTGGTTACCGTAATATATGAATCACCCTTCAGAACACTGGCATTCCAGACGTCAAAATAACAACCATAAGACATAGTTGGTCTTTGCTCTTTTTCAGAGCTTGTACTTGAAAATGTCATGTTACAACGAGTTGGAGGTCATAGAGAAGTTAGAGATGTTCAATCAAGCAAAAAATCAAATCTGAATGTAAAGTTAGCTTTAAAAAAGCACTTATATATCTAACAGTGCAGTAGCTAGTTGCATGCTGGCAACCAGTTGTGGAATTCTGAAGGCATAAATTTGGACCCTGATAAGTGACTCTGTCTAGAAGGTGGAAAATGAATAAGCACCTGGAGGGTCATAGTGTCTATCAATGGTATTTAAGTGCATAGTCAGCTCATACATCATTACTTGTTTATTTTTTGTTTCCTTAGCCATAATGATTCATGTTAAACATAATCTATACTTATTTTTCTATTTGCTCATGAACTAGGAAATTTAAAGTTAGTACCTCACAGTTTGGACTGGAGTGCTCTAGATTCACAGGTTTTTGTAGCAGGTATGGAGAACCATAAAAGTCCGAGATAGTTACATTTATTTTATATTTTTTTGTCAAAATTTGAAGGCTTTGAGTAAATGAATAGTTTATGAGAAATTTATAAACAATTATTTTTAGGCTATGAAGATGGCAAGGTTCATCTATACAGCACAAAGAACAGTAGCGAAGCACTGTATAGCTATGTTCCTCATGACAGGAAAGTAAACAGAGTTGCATTCTCACCTAGAAGGTACTTTGGCTTTGTTATGATGTGTCATGTTGTGTATCTTTGTTTTATTGTTTTCATTGTATTAAAGGGAAGCTCCCAGCGTTCTCACCATATCAAAACAGAAGGACGCTGTGCCGTTTTGCACTTCCATGTTTTTGTAATTTAAAACTATCCAGTGCAAGTTTTAGGGTTAATTTTCAAACCAAAAAGATGCTGAAAGATGCAAACTTGTTTCAGAAATTGCCATTCTTGGAAATCCTATACATACTAAAATACCTGACATATTTCTTTTTTCTCAGTCCTGAATGGTTGGCATCAGTATCAGACGACGGCTCAACTCATGTGCAGGATATTGTAAATAATGTTACTGTGTAAGTATTTCACATCGCTATAAAAAATAAAATGAGAAAACTTGCAATTTAAGAACGCTACTGTCAGTATTTTCTTGGGTGAGTCGGTAAGATCTTTGAAGGGGTCGAGTAGTGGGCATTAGAATCAACTCTTGCTTTAAACCTTGCTGATAATTTGTCTTTTGTGCAACTTTCATTTTGCCGTACTGACTTAGGATTGAAAGAATAAGTTGTTGTCTGCTAATCTTTCAAACTTCTATCGTGTAAATTAAAAAAAAAGAAACATAGTTTTCGAAGAGACCAAGTATTGTGCTCTGTTCTTGGTCAAAGGAGACCTTTAAATCCGTACATTGTGCGAATGTTACCTACTAAATGTGTTATTCATGTTTCCTTTGCAAGACTAAGAAACAATGATCACTTGGACTTTGTCCGCGGTTTGTCTTGGAGCCCTGTTGATGATTCACTGTGTACCAGCGGTTGGGATGGTAACGTGTTTAGTTACTGTCTTGGAAGATTATCACAATCATCTGACCTCGCAGTGGAGCTGAGCAAGTCACAGGCTACATCCGTTTCCATGGATACAGATGGGCTTTCTCAACAAGTGAATGGAAATACCAACGGATTACATGGCAGTGATAGTGGCTCAAATGATGAAAATATGGAGATTGATCAAAACGCCGAAAATCAGAACAGTTCAAAAACGTCCAACTCAGGCATAGAATCCAAACATGAGTCAATGAAGGAAGAGCAAATTGATACTGTTAGCGTTTCTAAGACAACAGAGCTGTCGTCGAATTTAACTTGCGATGCAAATCAGGGAGTGTGCGAAGCAAGCGACGATGTCTCTAAAGCTAACGGAGTTTGACAATGCACACGCTTGTTTTAGAGAAAAAAACGCAGTATACTTTGGTCGTAAAATTACAAGACCAACTCAAGAATAATAGTTATTGCATGATATTCTTTGAGAAAGACGACAAAAAATATCAGCGGACCAGACGAAAGATGTGCTCCTGGTCATTTGCCGGTTTAGATTTACAAAAGATTCTTGCAAAGATTAGTTTTACAAATTTAGTAAATTTAGTTTGTGTCGCCCAGTATGTTCTTATATAATATAGTCGATCTTTCTGTTGAAAAATACATCTTATCACTGGCCAAAAGTCGACAAGAAATAGTGTTACTAAAGCAACAATGAACATTATACTCTCGCAATTATTCCACTTCGGCGTCCTTCAGCTTTATTCTTTTTTATTTATATATTTTTTATATTTTCATTCTCTGTTTTGACTATTTTTCGCCAGCAAGTCTGAAAAGTTTTCAAGATTTTGCGGTTAGTGCTGTATGGCAAGCGATGAAGATCTTGAAAAAGTTTAGTCTGAAAATGTTCTCAGTCATTGTAAAAGTTAAATAAAGACTTACAAAACATTAAAAAATTGTTGTTTTGTAGTCATGAATACATTATTTTCGTTTGAAATCAATTGTTTCCGTAATATCAAGAAGATTTTAGCAACCAAATACCAAGGAGAAAGCCGTTTTTTTTAACCATCACGAAGTATTTCTGAGGAGAAAATAAATTACCATCATAAACATTTAAAGTGCCTACGAAATGAATTTCTTTTTTTGCACATTTGGAAAATATAGCGTTTGAAACATACGATTTCAAAGTTCGAGGTGTGTAGGACAAATACTAGCGATTTTATACTCGCTTAAAATTCGGGTATTTCGGCCGAAAAATGCTAGTTGTTTCGCGAGGCCAAAATAGGTTGTGACTTAATCTAGGGTATACATGCAAGAACAAACTTTTTTGTATGGAAGAGAAACGGACAAGGGGAGAAAGAGGAAATTGTGTTGCAGGCATTCCCAATGGGCAAATCTGCTAAAACAGAGAAATGACATGTTTAATTTTTAAAATCAGAGTAAAAATAAAGATTCACCCGGCTCTGTCCTCTACATTGAGTCACTCGACCCAGTCCCTGTGACCGCGTATAAAATCACCGGTTTTTATCTTACACAACTCAAAACTTTGCAATTGTACGTTTGTAACACTATATTTTCCAGATATGCAAAAATAATTTCGTGTCATAGGTATTTTGAATAAATCTTTATTACACATAACACGAGAATTTTATTCCATAAAGCTCATTTGTAGAAATCTATACGCTTTATTTTCACATGTGA
>JAOEHV020330579.1:0-11415 GCA_025447995.2 Isaurus tuberculatus | reverse complement strand
CTCGTCGTCGGCGCTTCGCGCCGAATTAGCGTGTGTAGAGAGAGAGAGAGAGAGAGAGAAGCTCTGGGACCAGGGTAGATAAATGGCAGTTTTTCAGGAATAATGAAAAATCTTTCAATTTTATTTATGTTCAACTATGCTATGTATTTATTAGCGTGGAATTTTTGAAATGTTTGTGGAATATATGAATTTAGGCGTAACTTATCAGGGTGTGATAGTAGCTACGAAATATATATTAAATAAAGGAATGTTTCCAACTTGTCTTGCGTAGGTATCAGTTCCGTTAAATTATGTTTTTCAAAATTTTTTCGTCATTTCCGCTTTTAAATGAATTGCAACTGTCAGCAGCGTCATTGAAATAATAAAGTTCAAAAAATATAAATAAATGAATAAACGAAAAAGCAAAACAACCTTAATAGTATCTCTTTTGTTTGCTAGTTTTTAGTTTTGTTAAAATTTTATTTTTTCAACACTTTTCTTTTAACTTTTAAGCACATTGTAGTTCTTGTGTTGTTCAACAAGCTGCCTTTGGTTCTCTAATTCTGTCATCCGTGTGAAATTTTTTGACCGATTTTGTTTACAAGATCACATTTATGTTTCAGTTTTCTTTATTTTATTGGAATGCGATGACTTTTGAAACAAAACTTGGCTAATCGATCCTATGTTAACGTGTTCAATAGGAAGGAGTGGAGACGTCATGTTGAAAAAATAAACAATGTCGTGTCGTGCTTTTTTTACTTTATAGCTTTAGTGGTAAAGTTAGCCACTGTGTTTGTTTGCAGTGTCACACGTCCACCTGGTGCTAGACTATTCTTTATTTTGAGAAAATGACGCAACCGAACGTAAGTTTTGGCGTAAGGATTCAAACGTGACCTCTTTTCCCACTTTGTATGTCATTTTTGCATGGGAGCTGTCACTTACACATGAAACTTAGTTTATTGATGACATAGGAAGAAACACTTGTCCATACTTGACGCTAGCGGAAAAGCATTTATAGTTTAAAAACTCGTTTACTTTGGCAATAATAATTGTTTTAAAAAACACGATCCACTTTTTTTTTGTTTTGATTTTTAAGCTTGCACTGCGTTAGATCTTGTTTGGCATGAGAGAGTTATTGCGAAAACTCGAGGAAGAGTCGGTGATAATAACAACTTCATTACCAATGACTGTTGAGCTTGTTGGGGTTCGGTTTTGATTTCCGCGTGGGTTTTACAAAAATGAAATATTTATGTTTTTCACTGTTATCGTCCAAGCTCTAATAACCAAACCTTCAACCCAATCCGCTGACCGGAATTCTAAGCATATGGCTCAGATTCCAGAGTCATTCAGTGACAGAAGGTTTGTTTTTTGTGAAATACACGGACAAATTTAACTAAAGGATTGGTAAATTGTAACTGGAATATTCACCGATATGCATATATTCCTGGCAGAATAATTTAAAAACAGTTGATGAAGAGGATTAATTTATCAGGAATATTAGTTTTATTCTACGGCAACTTTTGGTTTAGCTGGGTCGCCGAATATAACGCTTTGGGTCGCCTCCAAAACTCAAAGAAACACGTCGAGGAATTGATGGGAAAGTCAGTTGTAGTTAAGGAAAAGCTAATTTGATCAATGGAGCGAACATTCAACTGAAGCGAAGTAATAATAATTGTCACAGACTGAAATTTCTCGACTCGAGTCTTGAAAAGTGGTGCCGAAGATAGCGCATCAATGTTTACTGTGCGATTTCAAGCCCAAATCATTGAAGACGAGTTTAATTTGGAATCATTAAAATGATTCGCAGAAGTTTTCAGCTTTCTGGATCGTATGATGTTATCAAAGATTTATCCGACCTTCAAGGTAGGCGTACGGTTTCACTCACGATTTTTGAATCTTTCAACTTTTTGAAAACCAAGAGGCAAGAATTCCTCATTCCGACATTCATGCATGTTTACAAAAAAAATCTTTATTGAGATGTGTATTGTTTTCAAAGGCGAAGCGCTATATCCATTCTTTCCTTTATTCAAGAAGTTTGTTAAGTAGCACCAGAAGTCTAGGTACAAATTTCAGCCTTCCGGGCAAATTTTTCTCCAAAGCTATTTTGACATCTTGTCGACTAGCTAATGCCTAATGTTTTCAAATAATCATCGTTTGAATTTTTATAGAGAACAGAAAAAAATTGTATAGTTAACGAACCTTTGTAAGACTTGAAAGATACCAAGAACCTTTAAACATGTTAAGAAAATCGGAAGTTCTCATTAAGTAGTCTGAGGATAAATTTCTTGTTTGTGTTGTGTTCTGAAACCCCGGTTTTGTTATTCATTTATTTGAACGTGTCAAAGCATTAATTTCATTTAAGCTTCAAATAGTTTTGATGAGAGACATGTTGAGCTATGAAATATATTTTATACGTAACAAGACTAAATTTAACCAGTTTGAATAATGTTGCTCGGCTAGAACGGAGAGTGAATTTTTGTTTATTGACTTTATTGTAGAGTGTTCGTTAATAATCAGGAAAGTGGCGCGATATTTATTTTGCATAAACCAAGAAGCATCGATGATATTGGATGGATAAAAGCATAGATCACTGAAGCGAAAATAAAACACGTGGCTTTGATAAATACACAACAATATAGAATTTTTCGGGATAAGTTCAGTCTAGCGCGGCGACTATCCGAGACGAAACATTTTCGGGAAAAAATTTTATTTGATGGAAATAACTGCAGTTTCGTGGTTCATTTTTAGCCTCCTCTTCATTCCAGACATTTTTGTAATTTATGTTTTGCGATCAATATCTAGAATTTTTGAGCGCCTTTGACTATTTTTGCTGGAGTTTAAAAATGTATTATAATACAGCATTATATTAAATATCAAGATAAAATGTCATAATATCTTGCGGTTAAAATTTATCCTTGAATCAAATTTTCCTTTCCATTGTTCTACTGTTTATGCTATTTTATGGTAATAAATATTAAAAACAAAAATTAAAATTTGAACTAAGAACAAGTTTAAATTGATCATAGCATTTATTATCTTCAGATTCCCATATACTTTTTTTCTGAAATTCATATTTTAAAGTTCAAAACAAATTAGAACTATAGAATATAAAATTAGGATATTGAGTAATTATTCACTGAAGTGGAGGTAAATAGACAAGGATATTCACCGAGCTGCAAAAGTGGCAAGGTGAATATTCTTGGCTTTCACCGACACTGAGGTGAATACATTAGCATATACCCAACCAGCAAATCAGTGAGAAACATGCTTTTTTAAACATTTGTTTTTCATCCAGAGCCAAGCTGCCACATGCATATTATTGCAAGACTTGTGAAAAAGTTGTTCATGAATCAAACAATTAATACTTACCTCGAAATACGTTCACACCAAATTTTGTTGACTTTTTTGTGTTTTTGGGAACTGCTACATTATTTATTTCTAAAATTTCAATTTTGCTGACACCTTTTGCAAACTGTGACGCCATCATGTTTTTCCTGATCGCTAATGAGAGTGAATATCCTGGATATTAATTTTTGGAGAACCAATCAAAGCACACAAAAAACACTAATCGCTGGTTGGGTAACTATATGCTAATAATGCTTATTATTTCATACACAAAACCTGCTCACTTTTTTTACTGTTTCTTTACTTCTATATGATCATAGTAATAAAAATCTAAATCTGTAAACTAAGGTATATCTGCACTGCTTCCTTAAAAAAATTTGATTAAAAATGTAAAGGACCACTTTTATGTTGGTCAACATAATTGATGATAAATCAGTATTTTACTTTGCAAGCTTCTTGAAAATTAAGAAATTTTTTTTCTTTATTTCAATTTAAAATTTTTTTTGTATTTTTTATATGACCATGTTCTGATCCAAACCACAATAAAATATTTTTGATCAGCTGACATAAAATAGTTTTCTTAGTATTAGATTTAACCAGTTTAAAACATAATAATTTTTATATCTTTTTTATGCTGACGTTATACTTTCAAGGTCAATATTGGAGATCTTTATACTATGTTTTTTTTTTCTCAAAAAACTGTTATACTACATTTTATCATACATAGGATATCTTGCTCACATATTCATTGTAGAATGACAAGTCCTATCACCTACTTGAAATCATTAAAGTTAACAGACTATGTTTCCTTTAATTTTCAAATGTCCACATATTCTATTTTTTTATATCTGAAAAAATAAATAAAAGACACCAGCTTAGGGATGGCTATTATGAAATTATAAGTAAGGTAAAGGAATGTGCTCAGATAGATTATTGTCTCTAAAAGAGGTTTTTTCTACTGAATATTCCATGGGCGGGTCAAAATAAGATTTGTTTTAGAGTACAGAGATCTTATTGATAAGCCAAACACAACCTAATAACATATGTCATAACATTAAACTTAGTATCAATACAATATAAACCTATATTCATTTGATTGTCTACTTTTAAATCAGTCTGTATATATACAGTAGTTGACAAGAATAAGTTAAATTTTGTCACAGGAGTTTAATCTATTATTCATGCAGTTCAGATAGTAGTTGGTCAACTTTAAACATGGCTTTGAATATTTACTGGGCAATACAGTGTACAAAACAAACATTAAATAATATAAAGTTATTTATAAAGTTATCTTTATAATTACTTTTTGGTATTTAAGGTATTTTTAGTAACAAAAAGTCTCAACTACTAACTAAAAAGTGAGACCAACGCACTGGTGTTTTTATAACAAAATGCAATGAGGCAAAATAAGACTTTTCAAAATACAGTAGTTTTTCTTTCATAAATAGATACTTTTTTATTTAATAGTACTTAGTGTAAATGTAATATTTTATGAATTTTTATAAGAATATATAGTACATCAAATTTAATTTACACTTAAAGTTTGGTTTTGTGCCACTCAAATCATTTCCTTTCATTTCCCAAATTTAGGGCATCAGCTAAGACATGAATATGAGAAAACTGGTTAAATATTAGTCCTTTAGTCCTCTTTCAGCAGCTCAAACCACAAAGCTTGAGGGATCTCTTTCTTTTTCTTTTTCTCCCAGTATCAGCTGTGCTCTTGGCAGTGTTATAACTCAGGATATATAAGGTTTCAGAGTCTTTTTCTTTCATGCTTCAGCTTTTACAATTTTGTAAGCATTACTCTTTTCTGTTATAAGTTAGGATTTTGTTTATCATTTTTGACTGCAAATAACCAAAGCCTGCTTGTTTGGTTGAAGTTGTCAAAGACATTACAGAGTTATGAATGCAGACATAGCAATGAAACTTTGTCCATCAATTTTTTTGCGTAGAAACAATACCTATTCACTGTCAGCAAAATGTAAGTACTTGTTTGACATATGTTTGTTTTTTTGTTTGTTATATGTAGAGTTTTGAAGTCACATAAATATAATATTGGTGTTTTAGTTAATATAAGAATCTTGATTTCAAGTACAAGTGAATTTATCAGCAAGGTTTTGTTCTAAGTAAACTATGTGCACTTTCTCTCTAATGAACCTAAACACCAAAGTAGAATTTTGTGACACTACATTACTGAATGTATTTACATTTGTTGATGAAATTTCTGTTTGATCAGTCAAATTAAGTTTTCTTTACATGTACTAAACAACCATCTTCATTTTGAATTAACAATTTCAATGTACCATATCAGAAATAGTACATTTGATTAGTATGGTCTAAATGGATTTGAAAACTAGCTTATTGTATCAATGAAATGATTTTTCACTGTTAACTATAAATTATATTCATAATAATTATATAATCAAGATGTGAATGCATTTATTTTTGTTCTTTTGAACTAATATAAATTATAAATTATTTTCCCAAGAAAGTAATAAATATGTTAATCTGTTTTTTAAGGCAAAGGTAGTGTTGACACTTTTGTTATGACAGTGTAATTAAATTTAAATATACTTAGGAGATATTTTGGTTTTAAATCAGTGATACACGATAAAGATGTTAGATTTAAAAAGAGAAAAAATACCACATGTTTAAAGTTTAAAAATTGTCTAATAGGCTGAAAATTTCATTTTTCCTAAAAATATAGATTCACAGAACTTTGCTTTTCCATCTTTAAAGCATCTCAAACTTGACTATACCACTAAAAAAGAAAAAAAAGGTGCTGATTTTTTATCAGTAAAAAGTAACAGCAGTCAGAACAGTTTTTCAGGATGAGGTTATTTTAAGAGTTTTCCCCTTGGTATCCCCTGGTTAAGATGTTTTAAGATATGACACTATGAGTAGAAAAAAGTTGGTCACCAAACGCTCTTTCAAAAATTCAACTTTGCTGTTTGTTGTTTTTATGGCATTATAATATTTACTTGGTGATAGGAAAAGAGAAAACCCATTTTTTTGTAAACTAAAAATTTATTTTAAAATAATATTTTGTTACCAAAAAACATTTAAGTTAACATGCCATGTTTTTACTTTTATTTCTTTGATTTGGGAATTGAATTTCAGCTCTCATTTTAAATTTATTATTATAACACATGTACATAAAGTCCCTTTCTGAATAATTTTTATAATAAAATGTCAGTTAAAAAGTATGGTTAAATAGGAGACAAGTGTGTCGCTTCTGTAATAGTTTACTTGTTTTCAAGTGAGTATCCATTAGTGCTAATAATGGCCTTTTGGTTGATGCCATCACATTGATGGTAACGTTATTTTCTTCCAAGTGTAAGCATTCCATATTTCTCTAATAGGGTTGTTTAAACAAAGTGTTATTGTAAACTTTGCATAAATTCTAAGTGAAATATGTTGACTGGAGCTGATTCGTGCCCCTTGAAGATTTGTTAAGTTACATTATTTGTCAGCTATTATTATTTAAGTATAAATAATATTACATATATTCATAATTTAAAAGTGTCAAAATGCAAAATGTCAATTGTTTTGATTTGGTGTTGTTTGACATTAATATTCTTATTGTTGTTACAGCATTAAAGAGTTCTTTTTTTATGTGGCTGGATTCATTTTAAGGTTAATGGTTATTATTTTGTTGTCCAATTTGAGCAAATTAAGTAGTTAACTTTTGTTAAACTGACCTAAACTTTTGAAGTTTGAATAAATATTGTTTTTTGTGGTCACTCCTATCACGTGAAATAAGTTAATTACTGCATAACTAATGTATAAAAAACAAGTGATCCGTACAGAACAATAATATAAAATTGATTCCTTTTTTCTAGAAACATCTGTTTGGATATTATAGAAGTTACACATTCTTTAAACGAGTTGTCTCTTCCTTCAAATAATTGTTTTAAGTTCATAAAGTTTTAAGTTTGAATTACTAGTTTTGAAGAAAGTTGTTTAACTAAAATGACTAATTTTCTGGTTGATGGTTTCTTCAATAAATTGGTTTGAAGTGTTGTTATTAGTGAGAGCTTTCATCACAGTATGTAGTATTATGGAAATACAAAACTCTCAAACCCACATTTGCTTGAAGAATGAAGTGTGGTGTCATAACACAGGCTGTTAGATCTGCAGCTACAGGTACTATGATTTATATATATTATATAGAATTCAAAACGTAAGTACTGAAATGGCTTATACAGTTTATAGTCTTTTGAAATTTTGTTTTACATGTTGTCTTTTACTAAAAAGAATCAGTGTGTTGTAAGTCATTAAAATTCATAGAGCATTGAGACAGTCCATTGACTTTTCTACTGTACTAGAGTCATTGACTTTGTTTCTTACCATTATAAAGTACAGCATTTTAACTTTATTCATCTAATAACCTGTTTAAAATTTATGTAAACGTAATGTGCTATAATTAAGTCTGAAACTTCAGCCGGTGAAATTTAACACTAGGCTTACAGATAAAGCTGTTAGCTTTTTAAAAGTAATATACTTCTGTATTCAGACAATTTAATTTTAAAGATCTTGAAATTTTTAAAATTGTTAGATTGCAAAGAATTAACATAATTTTTGACAACAAGGAATTAACTGTCAGTTCAAATATTATGTACAGAAATAACATGGAAACATTTGATTTGCCATTGTACAAATACTATAGTGTTAACTGTTTTCATAGAACTATGCCCAAGATGGTCTAATATTATTTTTCAATTTACAGATATTTTTGTATATTTTGTAAAATTCTTATTAGGCCATGATTCAAAATTTAATCCTTAATTTTAGCAAACCAAAGCTTTGCCTAGTCAAACAATACAGCAGACCTTGCTGTTTGAGGTGAGCAATTGCTCTCACTCTCCATCGCTCGTGCGAAAAGCTTTTTTTCATTTGCTAAGGATTTTCAAATGGCAAGCCCTAATACAGGTGCTAAACTGTTTTTCTTATTTTTTGAACATTGGATATAAGTTCTTTGTTAGAGCAACTCGCAATGTCCTGACAAAGGTTGAATGCCAGAAATATCATCCCTTGCACTACTTAAGGTGATATACATTAAAGTTTCAACCTTTAGCTGTTTACATTGTTGGATGTTCCCCGTTTGATTCTCTGCAATATTTATTGACTGGTTTAAAGTTAGGCAATGCATTTTAGCAACTGGGTCTTGGTTCTAGAATTTTACCAATGAAAACACAATTAAGAGATGTCTGCTCAACTTAATTGAATACCATGCTTCAAAGCTGATATAGGTGAAAAGTGATGTAAGTTTCACTTACGAGGTATTTACAAAATCTTTAATGACTTCAAACTTTGTAATATGTTTTTCAGCTGTGGAGAAACTGATCCAAGCAAAGACTGACAGCCCTGTTCTCACTTCGTTTGATCCTGTGCACTCACCAACTTCAAAGGAAGTGGATCAAGCTAATCTGTTCCTATCAAGTCCGTGTAATAACTACAATAATAATAATGGAGGATCAGGAACAAACAGTGCTTCATCAACTCCATCATCATCCACAAAGCGAGGGAGCAAAAGGAGGACAATGCTTTTCTCAGTTAGTATTTTTGTCAGTCAGTAGCAACAGAAGCTAAAGATAATTATAGTGATATCAATAACAACGATACTAACCACTTCAGGATCACAAATTGTACGAGACCAAACCCTTTGGCTATAATTACAAAGTTTTCACCCCAATGCAAAGGAATTTGGAATCCACTCCAAATTTTTTACTTGTTACTAACTCCAGGTTCTTATGATCTGGAATTTATGAGCTGGGAATTGGGTCCATGATGTACTTTAGGATCCAGAATTTATGAGATGGAATTGAAATTCACACCAGAACTCACAAGCTGGCATCAGAAACTCTTAGCTTGTATCTGGAATTCATTAGCTAGAATCTTGATTCCATAAGCTGGAATCCAGAATTCCTGAGTTCCAATCCTGAACATCTTGGTTTCCTGGTATATTGGGCAAAAGTGTGGTGAATTTTATCCTGGAATCACTAGTCAAATGCTGAGTGTTCAGAGTGGGACTTAAGGGCTAATGCTCCAAAGGTTTTGAAACATATTTTAAGAGTTATTTTTACTTTATTAACTTTATCATCTGTTTACCAGTACTTGGTGGGCAATTAAGTCTCAACTGAATTTTTTACTATACTGATGTATTTTTTTTCAGCTTTCAAAGTTTTGCCTTCCTTTTGTTGTATGCTTTTTGGATAATTTCCATCTAGTTATCAAGATGGAAAAGAAGTGAATAACAAATTAAAAGAGACATCAGTTATTTAGTTTTGATGAAAAGGAGAGGCCATCAAGTTCAGTGAGATACAGACACTTAGAACCTCAAAAATTGATAGATGAAACAGTAGTGTACTATGTATTATACATCTTCTGTACATGGTATTTTTGAACCAAATTCTGTTACTATACACAAAAAAACTTAATAATAATCTTTATGATTGCAACTCACTTTGCAGAAAGATAAAAAAGAGAAAGAGAAGGACAAAGATGCAGTTGATGGGGATTTTGGAAGTGGAAGATCAATACCATTAAAACAGGTGAGGAGTATACAGTGCAGCACTACAAAAAGATATTTTGTCTTTTGTGCCAGACACATTGTTTTAGTCATGGAATTTAATTCAGAAAATGTGATTGCTTATTCTATTTTGTCTTAATACTGTTTGATAATTATAAACTAGAATAGCCTTGGTGGTAATGCTTTGCCTCCAATCAGTCTGAACAAGGGTTTCAGATGTGGGTTAATTTTAAAGTCTCTGACTAAGTCTGACTGCAAAAAAATAAAATGTACTCTGGTTTTCCTCATTTTAATTGCAAGGAAAGAAATTAGCAAGCCAGATTATTATTATTATATTATTATTATTATTATTTGTATTAATATTTGTAGTAGTAGTGGTACTGGTACTGGTAATAGTAGTAGTTGTTGGTAGTGGTACTGGTGCTGGTAGTAATTGTGTTAGTAATTGTGTTAGTAATTGTAGTAGTAGTAGTGGTAGTAGTGGTAGTGGTGGTAGTGGTGGTAGTATATAAACTTAAAACAACATTTGTGGTTTCAGGGATATTTGTACAAGAAAAGTGCTACTTCCATCAATAAAGAGTGGAAGAAGAAGTTTGTAACTTTGTGTGGAGATGGTTCTGTGGTGTATTATCCGAATCTTCACGTAAGTTTTAAGAAATATTATGTGCTTCTTTACTGAGACTGTAATGGTCAGAGTGTTTCTTCCAATCTACACTGTCAGTTTGGTGCTACTAATGGATTATTAAATCTGCTAGTGGATTTAGTCTTCTCCTTAAACATTTGGGCTTCTAATGTAATTACTGTTAAATTATCAAGAGAATTAAGGGATGCTACCCTTGTAGAACCAGACACTATGTAAAACCTATGTAAATACTATGTTTTAAAACTATGTAAAGGGTATATAATAAGTATCAGAAAACTATTTATTTTCCTTATTCAAACTCTATTTTATATATATGCCCACTCTATGTATTTTGACCTAAAATGCTATGTTTTTACTATCTCAATGGAACCTTTACATAGTCTAGGTAAAAGCTATGTATTTTGTCACACTGGCTTTGCAGTAATAGAATAGCATTTAAATAGCACCTGCATATATTTGATATATAATTTAGATAGTCTTTACATAGAACTTAAAAGAGACAAAATGCTCCTCGATGCATACAAATCCTAATAAACATATGATATCAATAGCTTTTAAATAGCACTAAAATAGGGATCACATAGTTTTCAATTAGCTTTAAAATAGAGAAAACATAGAATGTCAATAGCTTTTACATAGATTTTGAATGATTTGAATAGCTTTTAAGTAGCACTAAAATAGGGAAAACATATGATATAAATAGCCTTTTTATAAAGTTTGCATAGTCTTCAAATAGCCCTAGTACAAGGATGACAGTTTTCAATGAGCTTTAGAATAGGGAAAACATACAATATGAATAGCTTTTTCATAGGTTTTGAATTGATATGAATAGCTTTTAGATAGCATTAAAATATAAAAGACACATGATATAAAAAGCCTTTTTATAGGGTTGGCATAGTTTTTAAATAGTCCTACC
>JAOEHV020330479.1:13921-24884 GCA_025447995.2 Isaurus tuberculatus | reverse complement strand
AGGAGGAGGAGGAAGAGGACGAGAAGGAGAAGGGGTAGGAGGAGGAGGAGGAGGGGTAGGAGGAGGAGGGGTAGGAGGAGGAGGATGGTATTTTTAACATAGTTTTGCTATATTATCATCGATTATATAAAAAATTATAGTCGACAACAACTAAACACTGACCGGGCAAAATCGTGTTTTCTCCAACCAACATCGTATGCACTGGTAAGGGAACTCACTTTAGTCATCTGTTTTGCCTGGAACGATCCTTTCTTAATGTTCGAGTCAACAACCTGCAGTAAGCGAATAAGGCTTTGGTATCACATTACAATAACAATCCCCATACAATGGATACAAAGATTAACCTCGTTTTCAGTTATTACTGAAAAAAAAAACGACAGAGAAACGAAATGTCCTTGACAGAGATTTGACTTCAATTTAGGAAAATGGTTAGATAAACTTTCTTTTCTTTTGGTAATAACTAGTACAACCAAACAAAATGCCACTATTTTGTTAAAAAACCCCTGAAAAAATGACGAGGATTTGGGAAACAATTAAGCGTGATATGAAGCTATATACAAAGATTGGTGGAATAAAATATAGTCTAAACTAACAGTATTCGAAACGTTATTTAAAAATGAAGGCTCTAACCGGAAATATCAGATAGAGGGAAGAGGAAGGGGGAAGAATATTTTAAAACACTTAAGGTAATCTACCTTCTTGCACATTTCCTCTGACAGTACTATTCCGTCTTTCACAGTTTCTGCTTCCATGGCAACGTCTCCGCCAAGGAAACCGATGTATTTTGCAACAACTACAGCTAGAGCTTTGGATGGTAGTCCCATGATCCTCTGTTGCACGCACTGGGCGATGAAATGCTTGACGTAACTAGTCAAGTCCTCTTCGCTGTAGCAGTGTTCAGCATTCCAATGCTCTTGGTTTCCCTGTGGTCTAGTAACCTCTCGGTTGATAGTGCGTACCTTGAAGAGGCTAGCAATGTCTTTAGCTTCAAGTGCTGCAGGCGATATGCTCTCTTTCACGGCGCACCCTGAAGACCAAAGAAAAACCTAAAGTTTGAAAAACGCTATTAAGAGCAGAAAAGCCAGGTCAGCTGACGTCGAGTTACGAAAACATTGCTTTTTATTAAACAAACTTGGAAAGTAGGTCTAGATAAAAAATTTTAATCAACATCACCACAATTATCAAATAAGACCGTCGCCATCTGCATCACCAGTTGCCATCCTGGTCTTTATCAGCAGCATCACCATAATAATGATTACTATTATGGCATAAGTTACAAGTTTAAGGTCACAGTACGCATTTTTTAAAGAGAATGATACAAGTTACAATAAACCAAGCCAAGTTAAAAGTATAATTAAAATAAACAGTAAGTAAATATATCTGAAGTTTTAAATTGATTAAAAGAACTGGGCTGGGTTGTACAAAAGCTTGTTAACTTTAACCCTAGGTTAAGGTAAAATTTAAACAGTAATTTCTCTACAATAAAAGGTTTTCTTTGCTTACGATCACTGCTCAGAATTTCCAACGCTAAAAACAAGTGAACTCCAGACTTCAAAGTCAAGTTAGTTTATGGATCGTAAGAAACACAAGCATGGATTAAAAACTTAACCCTAGGTTAGTGCTAATCAACCTTTGAACAACCTTTGCCCTGATTAATAGTCTGTCATAGCTATAACCACAAACAGCGAATCGACGTTAGACGTTTGCCGTTGGGATTTCACGTTGAAAGTCAGAAGCCTTTCAGAGTTGTGTTTCCACTTTTGCCTGTTTAAAGCTGCCATGTTTATCGCTACTCGTTATGCATTCAATTAAAAATTAAAAAAACATCTATAATATCTTCCTTACTTTGAATTCCAAAACACTGGCATGCGAGAAGAACAGATATATAACTGTACTAATGAAAGTCGTAAACATGAGTTTCATAAATGAAGTAATAAAATACCTTTCCGTACTTCATTTATCGCAGCTGCTTTTCCAGTGGAAACGTGAATGTCTAACCTGCTGCCGGTGTGGTGGTCTGAGTTTGTTATCATGTTGAGATTACATTTTGACTACTGAGCATGCTCTAGCTTGACTAGTGAAACATTAACACAGAATAAACAAATACAACCCTTACTTAAAACCTATTTTATGCTCCGAAAATGTTAAACTCCTAACCCTAACGACTGAAACTGTTAATAATGGAACTCCGGGCAATGCAAAAACCCTACCACTAACGCCATTCAAACTAGATCATGCGTAGTAGTCAAAGTACATCTCAGCAGGAAGACAATGTCAGACCGCCACAGAGGGACCTGCAGGGTTTTCCTTTTTGGCCGAGGACGGGCGACTTTCGCCGTCTGTGAATCGCTTCGTCGCCGGCAACTGTTATTATCACTAGAACATCCTTGCTGACAAGAATGCAAGTGTTGATGATTAATGTGGAACGAATTGCCTTTTTAAACACTAAAATGTACATAATAAATTGTTGTCCAATAAAGTACAAACTCACTGGGCTGAACAAAACATAATTGAAAACTGTCAACATTACGTGATAATTTTAAACATTTCCGGGGGAGCATGCCCCCGGACCCCCCTAGAAGCTCGCGCCTACTCGCAAGGACCCTACAACGCCCAACTTCTCCAACTGTCCAAAATTCATTTACTGCTACTTCATTTGAAAAGGAAAACCCTGGACCTGGATTTGGTGTTGTAGGGAAAAGGGGCAATCTAAAACTATCTGTTTTCTCCTATTACCTCGCAATGTCAGCGTCATTAATCTAGCAGCTAAAAAGAATGAGATCATCACTTCGAGTCGCTTCACAAAGAACAACATGAAAAGAAGATCCGGTTCCTTTTCTGTGGTGGAAAGTGAGAGGTTCTGGGATTCTTTTACAACGTCTAGATTGTGCTCTTTTTGGTCTACAGTGAGTGTGCGCATTAAACCCTGGAGTGAGGACAGTTCGTTCTCCACTTTGGTGAACAGACCATTAAAGCCAGCCAGGAGCATTTGACCCGCAGTCATAGAAGCGCTGACATCGTTAGCAGATCCTGAATAAATATAATTTAAAGTTATTACCTATTTGCTAAATTTAAGAGTATCTTATTTCTAAAATTTGAATGATTGACTCCAGCTCAGTTGAACAACCTTATACGGAAGCAGAATATGCCATGTAATATTCACCTATCAATGATTACCCAGGGGGGAGGGTAGGGAAGATGTGGGGGCTTGTACATGCATGCTTTTCCATGAATAACAAATGTTATCGCAACTAAATGTTTAATACAGTCTATTTATGAAAAGTGTAGTTTTGTACACTTACAAGCTTTTTTTAATAATGCACCTATAAATCCATTCAATTTAGCTCTAAGATCTGAAACGTTTGACTAATGCCGCCCTAGGAAGGGACCGATGGGAAAATGTCGTTAAGCACGACAATACAGTAAAAATAAGCGAATACCATCTGGTCTCTCTTAATCCTTGGCGCAGTTAGCACCTTGCTCGACTGAAGCTCCTCTACGGAGGATCACCGCAAAGAAAATACGCGGTTAAAGCCTATTTTCCACTAGGCGAAATAAGTCGCGCGAACAGCATTTTTTCGCACGAACTTCTTCCTAAGCATGCGCATTATCACAATGTTGTTTTCACTCGAACTTTTATTTGTTCGCTAAAAAAGTTGAAACCCTTCCAACTCTTGAAAAAGTTCGCACAAAATTTAAGATAAATGGCCTATCAAAGCAACATGGAACTTGCGAATCAACTTAGATTAGCAGGAATTGACATTGCTCTGATGCGTTAAATGTTTTTTTCAAAATATTGAAAATGAAGATTCTCAAGAGCCAGAAACTTAGCGAAGTGAAGTGATGATGATAATGAACTGATGTGCAAGATGTTCTGCTTGGTTTATCAAATAACAATAGTTCGAGAGAGAATTCCTGTGTTGATTCAGGGGAAACTAAGGTTTTTTATCCTGAAGAATTTAAAAATAAATCGAATGACCATGCTTTTTTCTATTCTTCGTTTTAATAAAAACAAAATAACCATCTTTTAAAACTAGAAGCGAGTGTTTCGCGCAGTAATTATGGTTGACTTTTTTGTGTTTACGCGCCATTTTTGTCCTTGTACGTGCTGATTTTTCTTCGTGTTACTTTTTCGCTCGAACTTTTTCTTGATGTGAAAATTATAGAAAATTTTTGATCGAACTTTCCAGTAGTCTGAGATGTATATCACACGAAAAATTAAGGAGAAGCTGTCGAAACTTGCTTCTAAGGTTTCTCCAAATGCAGGACCTTAGGCAGGACCTCAGTTTGGAGCTGCAAGCTGGAACTGGAGAAATTTCCATAACTTTACAAAGTAAGCAAGTAATGAAATTTTATAACACGTATAATCACTTTAAAATTATTGGGTACGCCATTGGCAATAGAGACTGGTCCTATGCGCATCTTTGAACATCTCAACGCAGAGTCACGGTTTAATAAAGGGAACTGCACACAATGGAGTGCGATTCTGATCTGAAGTAACAAGCAATGATTTCTGGCCAAAAGTGAAGACACGAAGGTCAAAAGGTACTTGATCGAGAGGGAACACGCTTTGTCATTACTGGGAAACAGTTACTGGTGAACAGTAAAAGAGTTTAGCTCTATTCTGCCGGAGTATTGTAATAACTATCACGTACCAGCAGGAAATGTTTGCTGCAGTTGGTCAAATGCTTCTTGCAGTTCATCAACGAATTCCTTTATCGCGTCTTTGCTGGGAACCTGGAATCAAATTCGATCTCGTTAATGCAAAACTATAAGTTATCAATATCTTCAACATAACAAAATACTTGAAAATAAAAATGTGGATATACGACAAATGAAATACATTTTTGTTGTTTTATGTTATTACCGCTGTAATCTGTGTTACAAGCATTTTACTGTTAATCGTTTTAGGGAGTTTTCAGTTATGGGTTATAAAATTAGGAATTTTTTGTCATAAGATTACAAACATTGTTTATTTTTAAGAAAAAAACCCTTAGCTAAGTTCTCTAGTGGTCAAAGGTTCTAAAGAAACCTATGAAATAAAAGCAAACTCGATAAAAAAAGGTATATTTAAAAATTTAGTGTTAAAATTTAGCAAACGTTTATACTATAATATTTACCTTTCGCTTTATTTTATTTACTTGATTTATTTTTAATTATGTATAGTGTTTTTGCCTGAATGGATTTACCGTGTATAAATAAAACTTTATCTATCTATCTATCATTATTAGGCTATAAAATTCTGAAACGCAGTCAGAGGCAATCAGTCTGCTTTTCATTTGTCACTCTATCCCAAAGGAATTACTTAACTTCTTCAAATTTACAATTATAATTCTCCCGCCTTCAACTATTTAAAGTCCTCTGACTGCGTTTCAGAATTTTATAGCCTGATGATGATCATATTGATCGAAAACGTTTGCTAAATTTTAACACTTAATTTTTAAGTATACTTTTTTTTATCCATTTTATAAATATTGGCGAAGATATGACTCAAAAGCAAACTCGTTGTTGAAAAAATTTTGTTGACAAGATTCGCTTCTGTGATAAACAAACATTTTTCCATCAAAAATTACAAAACTAAAGCAATTACATTTTACATATAATAAACAAGCATTTTTCGAAGTTCAATGAGTTTTCAAGGACTTAATGCATTTTATGTTCCCACGAATCAAGCAATAGAAATGTTTATACCTCTGTAGAAGCATTTCCCTTCAGATGTGCACTGATTGCAGCGGCGATTTGTTTCAGGGTAAATTTCTTGGTAGTTGTGATGTTCACAAGTTTGTCGATCATAGACAGCACGGTTGTGTCCTCAGCGTGGATACTCTTCACTGCTTCTGGAACAATGATTGCTCTGAAGTTCGACACCAACTCCTAAACGATGATGAATATTTAATACAAATGAAGACAATGTTGATGATGAAGATAATGATTGTGAACGTTGAATTCATACTGAGTGACGACGATGTTGAAAATAGTGGTGATAGTGAAGATAATGATGATGAACATTCAATACAAACTGAGTGGCGATGATTATGATGATGATGATAATGACGACAATGAGGATGAACATTAATACAAACTGAGTGACGGTGACAACGATTAAGATAATGATGATGAACACTTAATACACATTGAGTGTCAATGACGATGATGATAATGGTGGCTATGTTGATGATGAACAGTGAATACACACTGAAGGGCGATGATAATTATTGACGATAATGAAAGTGAACGCTGGATACACACTGATTGCCGATGATAATGATGATAATGATGGCAATAATGATGATGAACACTGAATACACATTGAGTGATGATGATGATGATGAATACACAATGACTTAAAATGATGAGGATAATAACATTGAATACACAGTCAGTGACGATAATTATTGAGACGGTACCTGAAGAGCTACAAACACTCTGTGAACTGATAACACCGCCTTAATCCCATCTTGTGCTTCCTCTGCTGTTCCTTCATTAGAAGCTCCATCCTGAGAAAATAAATGCCATCGTATTTTTGAGTCTCGACTATTAAAGTATAGGCGAGTAATTGATGACGTCACAAAAAAAATCAATGAATACATCTTCTTCATTTGCATCTCTTCTATAATCTTTTATCTCATTGGGTGTGTTTTTTATACCAAACTGTATCTTAGCTTGTTTCACTCGAATTTTTTTTTATCTCATGTTTGTCTAGGAAATCATTTAATTTCTAAAAAAAGGGGTAAACATGTATCCCACACACGGCGATAGTCAAAAACTTCAACATCGTTTTCACATAACGCGTTAAACGTTTTACTCTTAGGCTTACCAGTCAATTAATTAAATTAACCAAGTAATTAAAATTTTTTTCCATCATTTCCATTCTTAGAATGCGGAAGAAAAGTACATGCATTGGCCTTTACTCCCAAGAGTCTCTTCGCACCTAATCCAAAATGGCGAGGTAAATTGCAACCGTTCAAGCTAAAAATCATAGTTTTTGTCAGCTAAACGTTCGTGCCTAGGTCTCTGACTTACTGTTTAAATCGCGCTCTGCTAACGCGAACGCAATAGAATAGAAGCAAATCTAAAGAGCTTGATAGGTGCAGAATTTGGGGTAGATGTCAATATAAATAGATAACTCAGCTCTTACTTGTGGATAGTCTTTTAGTAATATAAGCAGTTGGGTTACGTTTCCACTCATGGAACAAAGTTCGTCCAGGAACCAATCACCTTCTCGTGAGGTTAAATCTGATAAACGTTCTCCAGCAACTGTTGAAAGAAAAAGAATGAAAAATGCACAAGCAGCTTTTACAAAATTCATAATACACGGAGCTGTTTTCAGTTTTACGGAAACAAGTAGCACAGGGAAATACAATCGCTCGAATGAAACCAAAGAAAATTTCGCACTGGACACTTTGGTTTCTAATGGCCTTATGAAAGATTCTTTTCATTTTTTGACCGTTTATATATTTACAACATCAATACTTTTATACTTTGTTCTTCCTTTTCACCATTAAATTCCTCCACCATATTTTTGATTCACTTATATTTCCTTTTATAAGATCATTATTTTCTTGACATTCAGCTGCTCTGTTGAAGGCGTAACATTGAAACTTCATCTCCTTAGGCTATTCACGGCGCATACATTTTAACCATAAATTGTTAAAATAAAGATAAGGCGGGCTATAAACGAAAGCGCAATATGGCATAATTACAACCACTAACCAATCACACGTTGCACTCCACTTCAGAGCATGAAAACACTCCAAAAGTACAACGTACATTCTTGACGTTAAAACAAGGTTCCGTTGAGTTTAATTATCCCATTCAAAGTGACACCACAGCGTGTAATCTAAATTTTTAGTCAAAAGGCAAGTTTTAATTCTACGCCGAGTTTTCGACGGTATATTTTCGCTATGTTTATAGTAAGAAAGAGTAAAAAAATGACGGCGGCATGGTTGGCGCAGTTGGTAAGATGTCTGCCTTCCAACCTCAAGGTCTCTTTTTTCGATTCCTCGGTTCTGCCGAAATTTGAACATTTGTGTGACCTTCTTTTCCGACAAAGCTTACTAAGCTGTCCATCCTTACGAGGTCGGTAAATGAGTACCAGCTTCGGCTGGGAGCTAACCTGCGATGGATTAGTGTTCCGTCCAGGGGGAGTCAATGACTCTCATGCGCTACAACACTACGGAAACCGGAGATAAGCGCCGGCCACATGGGCCACTAGGCTCGGTAAAGGATTTAGCTTTTTTTTAGCTTCTTTATTTATAATTGTACAAATCTAAAGGTTTCAATGCAAGTGCTTCACGCCGTATGAACTGTATAAAGCATTTCCGAGGCAAAACAGTGTTATCCCAAATATTGAGCCCGCTCTTATTTAGGCACTGCCACAGAAACAAATAAAAATTACGAAAAAAATTACCTTTGGCAGTGTTTTCCATCACAAGGCATCGTTTATTGAGAGCACAAAGGGCTGTTAGCACCACACAAGCCAAACATTTTAGGGCAGTAGTCTTCCTCTCTTTCGAATGAATGAAGAGTAAGAATTAACAAGAAAGTACAATTTATGATTTAGCTGACTCAATGTTAAAAATGTAATACAGTAATGATTGCCTTAGTTGTTTAAGGTGACGTTTCGAGCGTCAGAACACGGCGCATACAAATCAAGGCGCGTGGTCATAACACTTTCAATCTACAGTTGTCTTAACTGCGAAAGCAAAGTTAGCAAGATGAGATAATTCAAACGCATGGAGGGTGGCCATGATGAGACACACGTGTCCTGACAAGATCGAATGGAACAGCTAAGTTTTGAACGGTTACTAAATTTCACAAATAATCAACATGAACTTAACGTTAAATTCGAAGAAAATGATTAAGCGTGACGGTTAAAAACACCAGCTACTTCAACTTTTAAAACAAACAACGCAAGTAGTCACTTTATAGGGTTTTATCATCATAATCATCATCGTTATTAAAAATAATAATCAACTTTATTTAATGAGGGTAACACATAACAGTGAGCACTGACAAACCTGTGGCCCCTTTAAGATAAACAATTACGAAATTAGTATGATGATGATGTTGATAATAATAATATTATAATGATGAAAACAGTAATAAAGTAATATTAACTGGTTCAGGAAATAAAATGAATAATGTCAATCATTTCTACTCTTCAAGACAAACAAAATGAATATTCATAATATGAAGTCTCATCTACTAAGTCAAAAGTTAGAATGATTAACACCAATCACTTGTTTCTTTTCATCGAGACAAGCAAAATAATGGTCACATTATGGGGTTTCATTAACTGGTTTAAAAGTTAGATTAGCTAACGCCAGTGGAACGTTAATGGGTTTTCAAAGCTGATTCAAACGTAAGAATACCCTTGGTTTAGGTGAAGTTGGATTGTAGTAGGACGGTTTAAAATAAAATTTAGTTTTGCTGAGTACAAGATTAGGCGGCGTTGTTGGTGCAGTTGGCAGGATCTATGCCTTCCAACCACAAGGTCCCAGGTTCGATTCCTTGGCTCTACCGAAAATTGAACATTTGTGTGACCTTCTTTTCCACCAAAGCATACTCAGCTTTCCATCCTTACGAGGTCGGCAAATGAGTACCAGCTTCGGCTGGGAGCTAACCTGCGATGGATTAGTGTCCCGTCCAGGGGGAGTCAATGATTCTCATTCGCTTAACACTACAGAAACTGGAGATAAGCACTGGCTCCACGGGCCACTGAGCTCGTAATAGGATTTAGAGTACAAGATTACGATAGAACGAGTTTCTCAAAGCTCATGGCGTAGGATAATAAAGAAGGCCATATGCTTGTATACTTCGAAATTTTAGAGAACATTAGTTTCCCGCACAAATTTTTCAATTACGAATCGGTTCCATAAAAAGTCATACCGAGTATGACGTGCTAGGCAAGATTACGTTTAACGATCAGAAAGCCAGAAATGCAACATCCAAGGTCAAAAATTTACTAAATTATTTTTTTTCGAGTGTTGAAAAGATCCTTTATAGGTAAGCATAGCGTACAAGTGAGAGATTTTCAACACGAGAAAATATCTAAGTCGATCCGCCAAGCGCCGTGTAACTTTTAAATCGCTAAAAGGTGGGGAAGGTGTTACCATGTATGGTGAGGACCTTTCACATGTGAAGATAAGTTTTAGAACAGGAGGTGCGCAGGTACTTCATTAATAATCATATATTGATTTTATGGTTCTTACCTGAAAGAAACTGCTTAAGATTATTCAGGGCTTCTGTTACTGCCTTGCTAAGAGCTGCTGTTTCTACGTTCTCCTGTTTGCGACGCTCGCAAAACTGAAGAGAGAAAGACACAAAAAGATTATCAATATATAAGGCGCAGTACTGCATGAATCGAAGGGCTACGTACAACTTGCTACAAAGGGATAACTAATTAGAAGGCTAAAAAAATAGTGTCTATGCAAAAGAACAATCATTCGATAAAAAAAAAACAAATTAATGCATGCAGAGACATTGACAATAACATGAGTTCCAGATGAGAATCGAACTTTTGGTATACTAGTCGGACGGTCTATGACTAAGCCCTGGCAACTCATATGGTGAAATAAGTACCAAGAAGGCACTGATCGTTCTAACTTATCCGCGTAGTCATTTTAATAGTCTCTCATAAAAATATGTGTAAAGGACGATGATTTGATAAACAACATGGAAAAAGGAATTCAGAACTCTGTTCATTCTATATAATATACTATTAATGTGGGCCAGTAAAATTTCAGCAGGCCAAACGATTTCCAGTTGGTACTCGCCTGACTGGTGTGAAGTTTAAAAAATTAGCTTCCGAGCCTGGGAATGTGATCCCTCTTTGAACATATACTAGAAGAGATCATCCGTCGGAAAATGATTCCAAGGATAACCTCGAAATGATTCCAAGGATAATCTCGAAATGATTCCAAGGATAATCTCGAAATGATTCCAAGGATAATCTCGAAAT